>BSBK01012416.1:0-47002 GCA_027943335.1 Chamaecyparis obtusa
AATATACATACATATATACATATATATGTATACATACATATATACATATATATGTAGTACTACATATATACATATATATGTATACATACTATATACATATATATGTTACATACATATATACATATATATGTATACATACATATTATACATATATATGTATACATACATATATACATATATATGTATACATACATATATACATATATATGTATACATACATATATACATATATATGTATACATACATATATACATATATATGTATACATACATATATACATATATATGTATACATATATATATATATATATATATATATATATATATATATATATATATATATATATATATATATATATATATATATATATATATATATATATATATATCTGATGCAGAGCACACAACGGTAGGTAGTAACAATGCTTTTATACCCATAACTCTTCACAACCTATCCTTAGGTAATGATCCACTCATCCAATCTTAGATTTGAATGGATGTCTATCAATTTAAGATGTCTAACCCCTTTTCCAAGGTTACTCTCAACTCCTAACATAAATTCCTAACTTCACCAAGTTATGGTCTTAGGGGACTCCTCCCCTATTTGAGACCAGACCAAATAATGGAACTCTTCACCAGTGGAGTTTTTTGTCCAATCTAATGATTGGAACACCTTACTTGGCAAAAAAATAAAGATAATCAACCACCTGATTGCTTCCCCAACTCCCCAAAACTCTCTAATAACAACTTCACCTACAAACCCTTGTAGGTCTTCCAAACTACTTCTAGGTGTACAACTTTTGACTCCCAAGGTTTATCGACAAACTAATATCATATTTGGATACCCTTTCAATTTTATAAAGTTCCCTAAGAGCACAAGCACTGATCTTACTCTGGAACCACCCTAACCCACACTAGGTACATAGGCCTAATTGCTAGATTAGCCCTGGTTTACACTAGTAATGACTATGTATGGTATATCTAGATGATTACAGGATCATAGGAACTTCCAATATTACTTATTTAATCCAAATACACACTCCAACTATTCACTTGATCCAACACCTTGGACTGCACACCCTTTTCTTCAACAATATTGACTGAACACATAGAGATGTTTAGTCTAGGGCTCGATGGAAAATTGCTTTACGACTAGTTCTTGTGGATTGCTTTTGGAAACATAACTATTTTACACCTAACTTTCATTCTCAAAAGAATTAGGGTTATCCACCAAAGGAAATGCAACTTAGTCTTCCATTTGTGAGATAGGCTTGTTGAAAACCCTCTTCCCTGACTATCTCCACAAATCAATGGGTTTCTTTGTCTACACAACACTAATGAAAACCAAACCAATTGCATTAAAACATGGTTTCAAGAAAATTTCCAATCATGTACACTATTATCACAAGTTCTTTCATACACATCCATACACCATCCAATTTACATAGGAAAAATGATAGATTTTATTCAATTTGCCTCCAAACTACTTTCTCTTCAGTTCTAACCTCTTGCAGAGGTCTTAAAAAGTTTAAATTATGATACAAAATGGTTTCTAACCGGTCTCCTCCCAGTGGGTGACTGTTGCTAACCATATTTCAACTTTTTGAACAACTTTTGAAAAGTTGTTCGAGCAAGTTTTATGCAACTTTTACACCTTTTTGTTGCAACTTTGACAAAATTTATAAAATGCCACCAAATGACTTACAAAAAGATCATAAAGGATGATCCAAGTCACAAACCCTAAAAACTCTTGAAAACCAAATAAAACATGCCTAAAAGACTCAAAACAGCTAAGGTCACCTATCCCTAAGCAACTTAGGATTCAAATGGACTAAGGCATCCCAAGGCTTATAGACATGCTTATGGATCCTTGACCATACAAGAGGATTCAAAACAAGAAGGAATGACCCCTAAGATCCATTCCATTTATTACAAAACAAAATAAACCAAGAACATGAGGAACATCCTCCAATGAGGTCTAGGGTGCTCTCTCTCTCTCTCTCTCTCTCTCTTTGTCCCCTAGGTATTATTCAACATATAATATAAATATTTAATACTAATATTATACTATTATACAATAGAGAAATAAATAATAATAATATAATACAACAATAATATAAAAATTTATATAATACTAATATTATGCTATTATCATTTAATATTAATATTAAAAAAAATTGTAATACATAACTTAAAATTGAAAAAAAACACTCAAATCATTTAATATTAACATAAAAAAAATTTGAATATGTAACTTCAAATTGAAAAAATAGTCAAAATGAAATGTTGAAATTAGACGGGAAATTTTTGGATGTCCGATACCCAAAATTTTTGGATATCCGATTAGGCTTAGTATTTGCCTTGGGAAATGCCAAACATGAATGGTCAACCCATTAGGGGTGTTCAATAGTTTTGTTTTGTCTTGAGACTTCGACCATGTAGATGACGACTTTTTTTCACCCAAATTGATGAAACGAAAAGGGTTTCTTAAAGATATTATCAACTTTCCATCAATATAATTTCTATCAAATTTTAAGTTCAGTAAGTAATTATTAATTATTTTTTAATTGAGTTATCTTTAAAGTCCATAATTTGACATACTGACTGAAAAACAACTATAAATTTCAAACCGTTTAACCTTTTTGAAATCTTAAACATATGTTAGATTATATGCTTCTCCTACTATAAGAAAAAAATGTTTTCAATTTTGTAAAGTTTTAGAATTAGTTAAGGTGGTCAGACACAAGAGTTTTTTTATTTTGAGTAAGTTTGTAGAAGAAAATTCATAATTAATTATTTATTTGAGAAAAAATCACACAAAAATATGCGTCACATCTGGGCATGAGTATACTACTTATATCTAGAATCTTGGGAAAATATATCATCATTTGATTGTGATTAAGGTGGTCAGACATACATGTACTTTTTATCTTTTCCTTGAGATTTTTGTACTACTGCATTGAAATCTAAAATTTTGAACAATTAGACTAATTTTTTTTTAGACAAAGGCTAGTAGTTTAGAAACTACATTCAATTTACTACAGATTCTATTCTTACAACTTTTTCACATAAGGTTGATAAGATGCTCAATTTTTTACGTCAAGTTGACTAAACCTGATTTTATGATTTTTCATTGCCACTTAAGGCCATAGCTTGGTATACCATGATCTTGCACATACCTAGGTATATGCTTAGTCTTTGAGTGCATCACTAGGTTGTTAGAAATATTAATGACACTTATATTTTCACAATAGATAATCATTGGTTTAGTTACCTTTTCCTAAATTTCTTCCAAAATCTGCTTAATCCACACAACCCATGTACAATTAATTGTAGTAGCAACATATTCAGCTTTAGTTGTTGATTGTGATATACAATTCTCCTTTTTTCTTGTCCAGGATACAAGCCTATCTCGAAGAAGGAATTCACCACAACTAGTGCTCTTCCTATCATCAATATTTCCTACCCAATATGAATCAATAAATACATTTAATGAAAAATCACCTTTATGTCCATACCAAAGACCATAATCTTTAGTTCCCTTAAGATATCTGAATATCCTCTTCACGATAATTAGATGTTATTCCTTCAAATTAGAAGAAAATATTTCCACCAATCCAATGGTCTATACAATGTCTAGTCTATTGTGCACCACATATTATAGCTTACTGATCATGGATCGATAAATAGTCTCATCCACTTCTTTAGTATCATCTTCTTTTGACAATTTGCAATTGGTTACCATAGGGTTACCAACCGGTTTTGAGTCTTCCAACCCAAATGTTTTCAATATCTCTTTCACATACTTGGAATGACTAATGTATATACCTTTTTTAAACTATTGAATATGTAATCTAATAAATAATTTTATCTTAGGGTAAGTGCACCAAGACAATGTGCAAAAAAGGGGGGTATAAGTGGTCACTTTGTTTTTGAAAACAGGTAAACTTGAACTTAAAAGAGAAATTGGAGGGTCTTGCATTCAAAATTAGAAGATGTGTAAATAATAAGAATTGTAGTACTCTGAATGTAGTTTCTAAACTACTATTTTTTTAAAAAAATGGATAATATTAAGAGGTTCAAACCCTCTTTGCATGAAAAATTGTTCCTAATTTTTTTTAAAAAACCTAACATAGTTGTTTTTATGTGCTCAACAAAAGATATAGTTAGATTTAATATTTTGAAAAATTGTTTGGTAGGATGGTAGGTAAGACTAAGATCTAGAAGTTTTGTATTTTTTCATAATTTTCTATTGAGTACCTTTTTTTAATGAGTTTTAGAAGTGATTGCATCCTGAAAATATGCTACGTGTTCGTGAGATATTGGGCATAACTTGCATCAAAATAATAAAAAATGCAATTTTTTTTTAAAGTGTATAGATTATAGTGTAGAATAGTAATATGTAATTTGTTTTGTAATTGGTTGAGTGGATCAAAATTTATTAAAAAATTGGTAGACATATGTGTTGGAAACTACAATTGAAACAATTGTTATATTTTCATTGATGTCAAACCTTAACTGGTGAGACAGTTGCTATCTAGTAGAGTACCATATCTTTTGATTGACAAAGAGCATTTCAATGGAGGAGATAATAAGAGGACCTACTTGGAAAGGTTGATTTATGTGATACTTCAATGGGTACTTGATTAGTTGGCACAATGACAAGGTAATGTGTTTTTTATCTTTAATACTAAGTGAAGAAGTCAATAGATTTGAAGCATAGGCTTAACTGAGAAAAAGAGAATAAATTCAGTTTAAGATGAGTGATGCTAGTGTTAACTGAGTGCCAGTATAAGCCAAGTAAATTTTAGTGTCGACCGAGCATCATTAATTGCTGAGTATTAGAGAATTGACCGAGAGAAGACAATGTTAGCTGAGTAGAAAAGTTCTAGCGATGACCTAGTTATTCAGTGATGACTGAGGAGATGAAAAGAGTATTGACCAAGTGTCAATAATTTACAGTTTGTGAAGAAATTGAGAATCCCAGCTGATATAGTTGAATTGTTGGGATATGTAAAATGTGTTGACATTAACAATGAATGGTCTGGAGCATTTAATGCATGGTAAACTATTTTCTTATGGATCTAAGGGGAAATTTAGAGAATTATCTAGAAAGATAAGGAGAAGAATAAAATGATGGAAGGATTCAATGAATCTGACCTAAACCTAAGATCTACAAAAGAGATTAAATGCTAAAAGATTAGTCTACTTGATCAAGGAGGTATAAGAATGACCTAATTGTGGGTTATGTATAGTGGTGAAAGAGGTTGATGTTATTGACTGATGAACATAAGAAGGCAAAGAAGAGATGTGAAGCCCTGAACAAAGTTGAGGTGAATGCTTGAAGGGATTTTCGAGAAGATCAGAGATGGAGATGGAAATGAAGGTCAGTCAGTAAATCAACATATGAAGGTATTGGATCTATATTTGCAAAGTGAGTTGTATATTTTAGATCAGAACCTACTATTACTTTCTAACCATTATATCAGTTAAAATCCTTTAATCAAGGTTGACCTAACAATCATTTTGGAAACCCTTTAATCAAGGTGACATTTTTATGGAATGTTCTTAAGCACTCTAACCAGGCCACTCTTAATAGGGTGATTAAATCCTTTAATAGGGTAACACCTAACAGTGTGTATTGTAAACCTTTAACAGGGTTGGCTTCTCACAGAGCTCACTTCAGAAGAGTGAAAATTTAGTAGCATGTTACTAGTGGTTTTTCCCATATTGGGTTTCCACGTTAAATCCTGGTGTTATACTTATGTGAATACTATTTGATGTGTTATGTTTTATATTCTGCAAGTTGATTACTTTTGGATAGTAGACTGCAAGTTTTATGTTATCAATATATTCTATAGTGACTGAGTGAATTTTTGAATAGATCTAATATTGTTGAAGTATTTGAAATTTGAATTGGTACATTTGGACCCGAGGATAACTATTTCACCTCCCTCTCAGTTATTCTAAAATCATTCTAACAATTGGTATCAGGGTTGTTGGTTCTTGTAAGGAGAAATTTTAAAGGTACTTGAAGCTAATGATCGAGATGTATAAAAAGGAGGTACTGAAGCTAAATAAGGAAAACGTCCCTGTACTGTAGAGTTTGATGAAATTGCACTTAATCGGTGTTGGTGATTCAAAGAAACACTATGTGGAACATGATTATGTACCAGTTGTTGCACCTATGACAATCAAGGAAATGAAGGAAAACCAAGAGCACAATTAGGAAACGCTGGAGATTGCATCATCCCTAAGCTATCTTGAATTTGAAGACATCAAAGACTATACTAATGCAAAGAAAATGTGGGACACACTAGCAGCTATCTATGGTATTGACACAAATGTGCTGAGAGATAAATCTCAAAGCTTGAGAGGTAAGTTTGATTAAATGAAAATGCTAGAAGGTGAAAACATTGTTCAGTATTGTGGTAGAGTTAAAGAGGTAGTGAATCCTATTAGAGGATCTAATCGAAACATTGATGATGAAACTATTATTACTAAAGTTTTGAGAGCCCTACTTCCTATGTATGCTATTTTAGTTTCTGCAATACAAGAATCAAGATGTACTCCTAGTAATGTCCTAACTTTGGAACGTCTTGTTAGTAGGCTTACTACTTTTGAGTTGTCTAATTTTTATAATTTCACTACTCATAATATTGAATCTGCATTCAAGTCTTAGATGGTTCTTCATAAGTCTAAGAAAGGAAAAGAAAGATGTGTGAACAATGATAGTAACAATGATAGTGATAGTGATACTTTTGGTGATGATCTAGATGATATTGAGGAACTTATGGATAGAAAGCTACTGAGAGGAAAAGGTAAACTCCTTATAATATATTTTTCATGTAGCAAAGTTGTCCATATTGCAACAAGATGCCCTAACAAGAATGACAAGGATGCAAAAAGGGAAAACAAGTATAAAGACAAAAGAAATGACAAAGATCATAGAAGGTACACAGACTACAAAGACAAAGGTATAAAGTCTTATTATATTTTTGAAGAAAAAACTGACAGTGAAACTAGTGAATCTCATGATTGTGATATAGAAGTTGTTTATGTTGCTATGAAAGATGATTATGATGAAGATGTGAAAAATGCACTTATTTCATATGTGAGTAAAGGTGATAAATGGATTATTGATAGTGGTTTCTCACATCACATGAATGATGATAAATGTAAGTTTGAAATTTTAAATCATTACAAAGGTAGAAGTGTTAAGTTTGGTAATGATGAACCATGTCATGTGAAAGGAAAAGGATCAATAAGATTAATTGATAAGATCATATGTGATAGTGCTTATTGGGTTGAAGGTCTTAACTATAATTTTTTGAGTGTTGCACAGTTGAACAATACTAGTTACTTAGTTGAATTTCATCACAAGAAGGCTAACATATTTGATGTCATCAGAGAACTAATTGGAAGTGGAGAACATAAAAGAGGTAATTTGATCTATCTAGACCTATCTGAAGAAACAAGTTTGTTTGCACAATTTAATGATGTATCGTTATAGCATAGAAGGTTGTGTCATGTGAAATTTTAAAATTTGATAAATAATAGAAAGATGAAGAAAGAGGATTACCAAGATTGAAGAAACTTGATAATGTGATGTGTAAACAATGTCAATTCGGAAAGATGACAAAGTCTAGTTTCAAGAGCCAGACATACTTCTGATAATATTTTGGAATTGGTTCATACTGACCTTTGTGGACCTATTGGTGTGAAAATTTATTGTGGTTATAAATATTTTATTCTGTTTGTTGATGACTACTCTAGAATGATGATGTAATGTTTCATAAAGAGAAATCAGATGCCTTTCAATTGTTTAAGTGGTATTTGGAAAAAGTTGAGAAAGAAACATGTAAAATCTTTAAATGTCTAAGATCTGATAGAGGAGGAGAGTTCACATCAAATGAGTTCAACACATTCTACAATGATAGAAGAATAAAGAGACAAATTTCTACTCCAAGGACACCTCCACAGAATGGTATAGTAGAGAGAAGAAATAGATCAATTATGGATTGTGCTAGAATACTGATGATAGAGAAGAATGTTGCACAAAAATACTAGAGATAAGTTGTAATTACAACTATTTATACCTTGAATTGAGTACAAATCAAGAAAGGTACAAATGCTACACCATTTGAATTATGGTATGGTTATGAACCTAATGTGAAATAATTTAAAGTCTTTGGAAGGAAATGTTATATACTGAAGGACAATAGGAATGGAAAACTTGATGCTAAAAGTGATGAATGGATATTCCTAGGATATTCCACTAAGAGAAAAACTTACAAATATTTGAATTCTAACACTGAAAAAGTTGTGGAAAGTGAAAATGTTAGAGTTGATGAACATGCAGAAAAGAATGAAGTTGAGTGAAAGCAAGAACCTGAAGATTACAGATCTTTTGTATACATGGAAGAAGGAGAGGCTAGTAATATACTTGAAATAGAAAACAAAGATGTCAAGAAACAACATGAACCTACTGAGCAACAAAAAGAAAATTTTGAGCATCATAAGGATGTTTTCGAGTAATCTAAAGAGGAGGCAGATAATCTACTGGATGAACGTAAAGATAAATAACAAATAGAAAGGAGATCTGAGCCTACATTAGCACAATATGTGAGAAGACATCACAAGCCAAAACAAATCATTGGAAATAAGGAATCTGGAGTCATGAAAAGAAGTAAGGTGAAAAATCAAACATGCTTGTTATGTGAATTTGATCCCAAGACAGTGAAAGATTCTTTAGAGAATGAAGATTGGATTCAAGCCATTAAAGAAGAAATAGAGAAGATATAAAAGAACAAAATTTGGAATCTAGTGCCGAGATTAGAAGATAAGAATGTTATTGGAACAAAGTGGGTGTTCAGAAATAAGCTAAATGAGCATGGAGAATTCACTAGGAACAAAGATAGATTTTTATGAAAGGGATATGCACAGGAAGAAGGCATTGACTATGGGGAGACTTTTCCCTAGTTACAAGATTAGAAGGAGTGAGAACTCTACTTGCATATGCAGCTCTTAAAGGATTCAAAGTGTATCAAATGGATGTCAAATCTGAATTTCTGAATGGAATATTGGAAGAAGAAGTATACATTGAACAACCAAAAGGATTTTTTGACCCAAGAAAAAAGAACATGGTTTGTAAACTACATAAGGAATTGTATCAATTGAAACAAGCCCCCAAAGCATGGTATGAGAGACTGCACAATTATTTGATAAAAACTAGATTTGTAAGGACAAATGATGACAATAATCTATATTTGAAGACTGAAAAAGGTAAAGGGATATTGTTAGCTGAAATTTTTGTTGATGATATCATATTTGGAGGAAAAGATGCCCTATATCAAACATTTTCAAACAAGATGCAAACTGAATTTGAAATGTCAATGTTTGGTGAGATCAAATTATTTGTTGTTTTGAAAGTTTATCAGAAGAGGAAAGGTATCTACATTACTCAATCTATGTATGTCAAGGAGAAAATGAAAACTTTTTGTATGGAAGATTCTAGACCAGGAAGTACACCTATGACTACTGGACAAAAACTATCAAAAATTGATGATACAGCTGAAGTGAATCGAACTTTGTACATGTCTATGATTGGAAAGTTATAATATGTTGTCCATAACAGACCATATATTGCCTTAATAGTTGGGATTATTCCAAGATTTCTTGCAAATCCTAAAGAGAGTCACATGATGGATGTGAAAAGGATATTGAGATATCTAAAAGAAACAAAGGACTATGGACTGTATTAAAAGAAGAATGCCAAGTTTGAACTGAAAGTTTACATTGATGTAGATTGGGCAAGAAATGTAGATTACAAAAAAAGTACAAGTGGTGGCGTATTCTTTATAGGAAATAGATTAGTCTCTTGGACAAGCAAGAAACAAAAATGCATCTCCCAATCTGCAACAAAAGCTGAATATGTAGCTGCTACAGTGAATTGTTCAAATTTAGTGTGGATTAAGAAATTGTTAAAAGGTATGAATGAGGAAATCACTGAGCTAGTTGTTATTTTCTATGATAACAAAAGTGCTATTAATGTATCATCTTAAAATGGAAGCACTTCCATTTTGGTAGGTTTAGCACCCTCATTTAGTGCATTTTCATGATAGATTTGCATTTAGGATGCATTTGCACTTGATTCTTTGTTTCTAGGTGAAATTAGGGTTAGGATCCCAAGGATTCTCCTTGATTTCCTTCTTTATGAATCTATTTTCTAGGTAGGACCTATGTACTAGCCCTCCTAGCCTTCATCACATCTCTTCTAGGCCTCTGTGCCCTTTTTCAATATTTTGTCCCATTTTCTCATCATTCTAAGTCTCTAGCCAACCCAGAAACTTCTTTGCTTCCTATGTTGACTGACCTAAAACTTTGGGTCAGGGTTGAGGTCGGCCTTGACCTTTGTCGGGTTTTGGTCCCTGCTTCCAAATTTAGAACATAGTGGGACTTGAAATTAAAAATGGACCTCTCGATCCGAATGTGGAAGGGTTTTTATTTAATATTCATTTAATTATTTTCCCTCCTTAGTTATCTATTGTGATTGGACCATAATTCAAGGTGAAATTTGAATTAAGAGCCCTTACATTACTCTAGGAGCCTTGCCTTGAAATCTCTATATAAGTTGTATCATCTTAAAATAGAAACAATTCCATGATAAGAGTGTTTAGCCCTCTGAGTGAGTAGTCTGGGGTCATGTTAAGCACCTTGATCAGGTCTTTTCATGTATCTAGCAGTTTCCCCCCTATTTTGTTTCTGACTACAAGGGTCAAAGACAACCTGGTAGGATCAAGGATGACCTACAACTTGACCTAGGTCAGGGATGACCTCGACCCTGACCTAGGGCAGAGTCTACCTCATCCCTGACCCTAGGTCCAATTTTTAGATTCTGGGAGTTACGAGATGTCGGGCTTTGGAAAGATTCTTTTTCCCACTTCTGGGTCAGCCATTTTAGGTTTTGGAATGGTAAATCCTTAAATTGCATTAACCTAGGTCCATTTCTAAGGGTTAAGATTAATTGAGATTGATTTCTCCAATGTCGGCTTCTCTAGAAGTTTGTGCCGTAGATCACTATAAAAGGAAGCCTTTCTCTCTCATTTTCTCAATCAATTCACATCCAATTTTCATAAGCAAGCATTTTCAAGGAAGTTTTCAAGACCTCTTCTCTATTCAAGTTCTCCTTTGAAGATCAAGGATTCAAGCATTCAAGCCTTTGAAGGGATTTGGTTCAAACATTCAAGATTCATCTTTCAAACCCTAGATCTAGCCATCATGGTGGTGTGATCTTCCTTCAAGATCCTTTGTTCATCTTCAAGATCCATTCATTCTTCTATCAAGGTGGATTCCAAGCATACAATCATGGAGGTTTTGCATTTACATTTATGGTTTTGATTTACAAGCTTTCATATCAATATACTTGTTTACATTTCAAATACAATTGCATATCTATTAAATTTCATAGCTTCATTGTTAGATCATCTTCTACTACTTGCTAGCATTCCCTATTTCAATTTCAAGGTTAATTCCTATATTGGGGTTTGACCAAGGAAAACCCCCCATCCAAACAACAAAAAAACCATTTTTCTTGCAGGTACAGGTATAGGATAACAAATTGAAGTGCAGATCTGAATAACCTTTTCAACAAACTTCTGAGATCCGCGAATAGATTTTCCATCAGAGCTATTTTGGGTCAAGGATGACCTTCAGTAGGGGGTAGGATCCTACCCCGGGGTAAGACCTTTCCCCGCTATCTAGGTCAAGGATGACCTGCTTCTCGAAAGACAAAAGTTTTCTAGGTTTTCTTCGTGTCTGCATTTCCAGTCTGAAACAGGTTGCAGAATTGCCTGAAACTATGCACAAACATTAGAAATCATCATTTTCTAGATCTTCCCTATTTTAAGGTTAGTATTTATCTTCTATTTATTTCAGATTTCAAGTATATACCTTTTATAGTATATTACAGGATTTTCCCCTTTCTTCATATTCTCCATTATTTGATTCTTTTGTGCATTGATCACTTCTTTGTGATTAATCCATTTGGATCTTTCCTTTTGAAAATTTGGATTGAGGATAAGTCCTATATTTCACCCCCATATCATACTGATCCTATTCAAATTCAAACATTCATTCATTCATTTTGAGGTGATCCCATTTCATATCTATTCATTTTGGTGAACCCGACAAGCTTACTCTCTTTCTTTTTGGTGTTAGATTTCCCTTTGAAATTAGATTTAGTGTATGCTCTTGCATTTTTAAATTCAAGAATACAAAAAAATATATATATTCAACAAAAATATAAAAAAATTTATTGCATTTCATTTACTATGAAGATCTTTAAGATGCTTTGGTGTGTGGTCATGTTCTTTATTACCCTTCTCTTAGCATCTCTTTATGAAACCTATTATGTTTATGAAAGTATTATCTATTTCATTATGTTGATGACTCTTCATTTTCACTTTCTTATGCTTTTATGACATCAACTGATACTAGTCTTCCTACTTTCAAGACTTTTATTAATAATTTATGTGGTAGCCTTATTACTCTTTTGGATTATGTGAAGAATTTGGTAGATGATACACCATCTCCTAATCTTCCTAATCTTAATCCTATCAATCATAATCCGATTTGTAATCTTCCTATTCCAAATCCGATGCCTAATTCTCCATGTGTTATCTGTCATGCCCCACAAGGGAACCGAGGAAGAAAACAAAGATTCTCTTTGTAAAAGAAAACCTAAGTAATGATTTATGAAAAATTTTGAACTTTTTAAAAGAATTATATAAACAAACCATAGATTAACTTAGATTCCTCCAAGGTTCCCTTCTAATTTAATGCACAATTCATTTAAGTCTATTTAGTGCACTAGCAACTTGATTTACTTCTTAAGAAAACTACATCACAACATTTGTAGATTCTTTATAAAGAAATACAAAGTACTTTCATTTCAATTTTCCATTTAAATCCATCTATTTTTCTAAGTATTCTTTATGAACAATATAACATTTGAAATATTAATACCACATAATAGATTCATCTAAGAATTTGAACCATTACACATAGGACATCATCACATTTGATTCACTAATTTTCTTAATCAACAAATGATGAGAAAATAAACTATTTTACTTGAATCCCTTTTCCTTTTCCAACATACATTATTTACATAAAGTTCACATCTTCCTTTTCCCTTTTTCCTAAATCTACCCGTTCCAAATACATCATTTTGAAATACATAATGATTAGATTACATTCATCTCCTCTTGGGAGGTTACAATAACTTTACATTTAATTGAATATCAATAAAGATAAGTACAAAGTCTTCTTCTTCAAAATTGGAACATAAGCAAGCATGAATCCTTAATCATTGCATCCGTAAAAGATACCTCGATAAAAAGATTTACCACCCAACCACATGGATACCAAAAGGCCCACTCCCTATGCTAGGAGATAAACACCAAGGTCCACAAAGAATGGATAGCTAGGCCATACCTAGGGTTGGGTAACCTTTCCCAAATAGCAAATGAAATTAAGATCAAATTATAAATCTTTTCTCAAAGGTTCTAAGGCTTGGTAGAAACTCTAAGCAACAACCTAAGTGAGTGTCATTGCATAGCCCTCACCCCTTGGGTTGTCCTAGTACTATCCACTCTGAGCCTTGGCCCCTAAGTAGGTACATACGGAACCGAATGCCTTTCATATAGACAAGCGCCATTCGATCATGCCTACATATAGGCACCTTCTCCCACTCCCATCCATAGCCTTTACTAGCACTAATGGATGGGAGAGGCATATATTAATATTTTTAGTGTTTGAACCCATTCCCATAAGTTTTAATTAAATTATCACTTGTTAAATAACTCTTCAATCGGTTATCTTGGTACTAGCCACTTAGGGCCCTGACCCCGCATTGAGAGCCACTCACTTATTGTTCTTAGGTTTTCTACCCTTAACCCACACATCAAAAGTACATCATACAAGAAATAAAAGACCTCATAAACACTTATTACATGAAGTAAAACCAATCATAACACATTTTAGAACTTGCATCAATGAATACAAAATAATAGGAGAGTTTAGGGATGTTTAGAAACATTAGGAACATTTAGGGAGGCCTAGAATGGTCCTGATTCTCCTAGACAATCCTAAACCCTAATCCTTCTTCCTTCACACATCCTAACCCTATTAAAGAATCTAAATGCACCATATAATCTCCACCAAACAAGTAATGAACATATATAAAGTTAACACAAAATTCCATAGACCAAAACACAATGCTCCACAACTCCTCTCGTGCTTGAAATTTAACTAAGTTTGATTTTTTGAAAAATTTAAAATCTAGAAGTTGCATCTTATCTCCTATGAAGTTGAAACCTATTTCAAACATCCTGAAATGTACCTAATTTCTTTATACAAGTATAACTTAAAGTATAAGAAATTAAAGTATCAAACTTATACTTAATACTATGTTATACTTGTATAAATATTAAATAATCTAAATGTTATACTACTATGTTCTTCCTGCCTAACCCTAGCCCGTACAAATAATCTAAATGTTATACTATGTTATACTTGTATAAATATTAAATAATATAAATTTTATACTACTATGTTCTTCCTGCCTAACCCTATCCTATGCATATGTTTTATGACATAAAACCAGCACACATTGTGTAATGACAGAAAAATCCGTGCATAATACTTGTACAAATAATCTAAATGTTATACTATGTTATACGTGTATAAATATTAAATAATCTAAATGTTATACTACTATGTTATTCCTACCTAACCCTAACCCACGCATATGTGTTATGACATAAAACCTGCGCACATTGTTTAATGATAGAAAAACCCACGCATATGTTTTATGGCAGACAATTCAATACATGATACATTTGTATAAGAAAACCTTAATAATACTAACTTGAACTTAGGATTAAATACAACTCCAGAATCATTACTAATGATGGATAACTCTAATCCAAACATGGGAACATAACAATCTCAACTCGGGATTGAATCAATAATGACAAATAACTACAAAATGATAGAAATTGTATAAACTAAAAATGGCTAACATAATACAATATACAATAATCTATCATAAACATTAATGGAAAAAATGGCTGAGAGAATACAATATATAATAATATATCATAAACATTAATGGCATATTTCTATAAAATGACTGACATTTGTATAAACGTTCTGCAACTTATGGAGACATGCAAAACATATAGAGAAGCATTCGAATAGAAAAAGAAACATCCATAATAGAAAAGAGAATTATCTCTCAGGATGGATTCCAACCTGGAGTCTTGTGGGATTTGGTTGATGAAGAAGGATCCAATCCTCTCAAACACTTCTAGTACTCCTTCAAATCCTTCTGGGTGCAATCTCTAGCCTCTACCGGAAGCAACCAATTGCCAACCTTAGAGAATAATGAATTCTCTCCTCACTAATATAATTTCCTACAAATAAAAATGCTCGACCTTCCAATATTTCTTCTTTCAAATCCAAAATTCATATCCAACCCCCTCTCACATAGGAGATCTTTCTGTATATAGATTGGAGGGAGTAGTTGCACAGGTATTCGAACCGATGCAACTATCCACCCGTTAATAATATGGTTAAAAAATATGGTTTCCAAAACCATTCCCATGAAGGGATAAACAAATTTTATTCAATAAGATTTTAATTTATGTCTCCTAAATTTAAGGATGACAAAATAGATAAATAAAGGTTTTAGAAATAATTTTATTAAGTTACTTACTATGGTAATTTACCAAAAAGCATTTCCCAAATATAAAAATAACACTGACTTGTACGTTTCATAATAATTTCCTTCACACAATTAATTTATAATATAATAATAATATATATTTATATATGTATTCATAGGCATATGTGTGCAACCATATGCTTATGGTACATATACCATAAGTGGGACACATTATTACTAATATTAAAATTATTTAAATATTATGAATATCATTATTATAAAACATATTATTTATTCATACTTATCCATATTCTTTACAAAATACAATAGAGATATATATATTAGGTAGCTACTAACATAAGTTAGAATTTACCACTATTATTAAAACATTATTAATACCATAAATTCTTTAATATTATTGATATTAAAATCACATGATTTAATCACATACTAACTCATTCCTAACAAGATACACTAGTACATATAAGTAACTACTAATAAAGATAAATTACTAGATCATACCCTCAATTGAACAATAATTCACATCAATAATCTACTAACAAAATTGAACATACCATGAAGAGAGTTAGAGCTACCATACTAAAAACCTCATTCTCAATGAATGCAAAAGACAAGAAACTAGCTATAAGATCCACAAAACCAATAAACTAAGAGGACATAGAAATACATTATCCACACAAGGGACTGACTCAGGAACTCCCCACCTAAGGATAAAAGGATCAGAGGTAGAGTTCCTTCCTGTGGAACCTGGTGATATCTCCATAACAACAACAACGATTGAGGATTTTTAGGGATCACTCAAACCTGTGAAGCCAGGTGGAGATGATACCCAGTACCTGCAATCTTGCATCACCAAGAAGAGATACATATATACATATGCATATACAAACAAATCAGATATATGCAAATAGATGACCAGGATCGATACGTCGTGTGGACCTCAACTAAGTGAGTAACTACGACTTCATCTTGAGTCATGAAAACACATCAAACACATATACATGAAATATAAAACATGATGACAATGGTTTGATTCAAATCCTTGGGTTAGCTCCATAAAACTTATAAAGATAGATGGTTTTCTCATTTCATAAACATATAAATGATAACTGTAAATGAGCATATCAATCATCTGATAAACATATCATCATCCACTAAACATAAATGTAAATGTATAGCTCTAACCATCATAATAGAATGTCCAAATCAAAAAGTCCAAGTATCACCATAGGAGAGGGTATTACATTATCCCTAGTTCTTTCCATACTTATGATGGGATTCAAGCTATAGTTCAGGATGTAGATGTGCAAGACTTCTTTGATTTAACTTAAAGAAACTTCTTCAAACCCAATTATTCCACCTTATACAACCTTTAATCATGAACATGATAAACAATCACCTTTTGTAGAAGGTTTACATGATATGTACACTATCGGATATAATATAGTGACTAAACAAGGTTATAGAGGTTTAGGACTTGGAGTTAATGAGCATGGTATCAAATATCCAGTTCATATACCCCCTAAATAGGACCTTCATGGTGTTGGTTGTTCAAAATCTCAATTCAAGGTAGGTGATGTTGATCATCATCCTCCTCTTCATATTCTTCTCCCTACACTTAAAATAGAAAACCCTAATATTTAACAAGAAGTGGCTAAGAAGGTATATGTTGAGTTAATGAATTCCAATAAAGAAATATTTAAACCTATACCAAAAAATGTTTTATCCAAGTACAAATGTCATTTTCATTATAGTAATACACATTTACTTACTGATTGTAAACATTTCAAGTTATATGTTAGAGAAAGATCTGTTTTAGGAATTATATCTCACTCTCATGCAGTTTTACAATTCCTTCATAATTTTGATATAGGGGATTCCCCTCATTTTGATATAATATAGATATCTTTTCCTCTTGTCTCTGGACTGGGGGGAAAGAGATGTATTTCCATCCAGTCTCCTAGGATCCATTAGGTCTTTTATTGGGGCTTAATTGGTATTCTTTCTCTCCTATCTCTCTATGGTTTTGTATTATGTTTATAATCATCAATAGATCTTATTCAAGGTATCTTTTCTAAAACATTTGTTTTGCAAAGGTATCCCTTGTCTCTATCTCTGGGGGGAAAGTTTCTTCCTCCTTTCTCTTTGTCTAGGGAACTACTTTCCTTAGCTTAGTGGTATTTGTTTATATTGCAATATTATTTCATCATATTGACAAATGCTTTGACTATGGATAACCTTTTTTTATGAGAGGTTGTTGTCCTAGGTCATCACCTCTTCTTTATGTTACAAATTATGTTCATTATAAACTCTTACCCTTGCTTTACTGTTAGAGTTGTTTCCCTCATTCCAATGATTTGTTTTCCTTTTCTTTGTAGAGAGGCTTGATGATTGAATCTTTGTTCCCGCCTTTAAAAAATGATATTTTATCCAAAAGCACTCCTCTATGGTGGGGGTCTTGTTGATAAGATCTCTTTCATTGAGGATCCTTTTTTCATAAGTGACATATCCTTTTTCATGATTATCTATACTCTTGGATGTAGGGGTCAATATCCCTCGCTAAGAATGTGGTGTACATTGTTGTTAAATAGGATATCTCCTTGTATTGTGAAGTAGGTATCCTCTTCCTCTTCCTTATCATGTCTAGTAGACTGCCATGATAAGGAGGGGTGCATATATAGGCTCTCCCTTGTACTACAGTGTTTTTTGTTTGCTAAATCTTGGAAGGTAACACACATAAGTTGCTAAATCCTGAAAAGACACAGATATTTTATTTTCAAGTATGCTAAATCTTCTGAAGGTAACGCACATAAGTTGCTAAATCCTGAGGAGACATGCATTTTTCAAATTTCAACATGCTAAATCTTGGAAGGTAATGCACATAAGTTGCTAAATCCTGAAGAGACACGCATTTCCAATATGCTAAATCTTCCAAAGGTAACGCACATAAGTTGCTAAATCCTGAAGAGACACAAATTTTATATTCATAGTGATACAAGAAGGTGGATCTATGGGTATTCCAGAAGTTGTCAGAAGACACATTACAATTACAAGCATAGTTTATGGGTGAACTATCAGGTTTGGCCACCTTTTTGGCTCTCCATCCCTTGGTGATTCATGGTAAGGTGGGCATCTTACTGGGCAAGGTAATCACTCTTTTTCCTTTCTCTCTTTTCTCTTTCATGCTAGTAGGACTGGATCATGAAGCTATGTTATTTATAGTGTTGCTCTTGTCTTTCTTATGTAATCATTTATGCTTTTATGATAGTTTTCTAGATATGATATTAGTATAAGAAATATTTCTTAGCAAGGTTTCTTACGCTAGTTGATTTGGGTTTGTTTAGTACTAACCCCTCTTTTTTGTGTTTTTTAGCATTTTCTTAGTTTTTACACCCTCATGCATGTGTGTTCAGTTAGAATCCTTAGCTTGGGGCTTGTGTCCTTAGCTAAGTGTTATTTTATCTCATTGTGAATCCACTTGGATCTCTTCTTTCTTCTCCTTTACCAAGAGTTTGCATCGAGTCCATACTCTTGCTAAAGTGGAGGCTTAATGTATCATCTTAAAATGGAAGCACTTCCATGTTAAGAGCATTTAGCCCTTTGAGTGAGTAGTCTAGGGTCATGTTAAGTACTTTGATCAAGTCTTTGTATGCATTTGGTAGTTTCCCCCCTGTTTTGCTTCTCTCCCCCTTATTTCTAGCCTTTTTCTAATAGTTTTCTCTAAGAATTTAGAGTTTCTGACTGTCAAGGTCAAAGATGACCTAGTAGGGTCAAGGAAAACCTAGACCTTGACCTAGTTCAAGGATGAAATCGACCCTGACCTAGGGTAGAGTCTACCTCATCCCTGATTCCAAGTCCAATTTTTAGATTCTGGGAGTTATGGGATGTCGAGCTTCAGAAAGTTTCTTTTTCCCGCTTCTAGGTTGGCTATTTCGGGTTTTAGAATGGTAAATCCTTAAATTACATTTAATCTAGGTCCATTTCTAGGGGTTAAGATTAATTGGGATTTAATTCTCCAATGTTAGCCTCTCTAGAAGTTTGTGCCATAGATCACTATAAAAGGAAGCCTTTCTCTCTCATTTTCTCAATCAATTCACATCCAATTTTCATAAGAAAGCATTTCATCAAGCATTTTCAAGGATTTTTTCAAGGCCTCTTCTCTATTCAAGTTCTCCTTTGAAGATCAAGGATTCAAGCATTCAAGCGTTTGAAGGGATTTAGTTCAAACATTCAAGATTCATCTTTCAAACCCTAGATCTAGCCATCATGGTGGTGTGATCTTCCTTCAAGATCCTTTGTTCATCTTCAGGATCTATTTATTATTCTATTAAGGTGGATTCCAAGCATACAATCATTGAGGTTTTGGATTTTCATTCATGGTTTTGATTTACAAGCTTTCATATTAATATACTTGTTTACATTTCAAATACAATTGCACATCTATTGAATTTCATAGCTTCGTTGTTAGATCATATTCTACTACTTGCTAGCATTCCCTATTTCAATTTCAAGGTTAATTCCTATATTGGTGTTTGACCAAGGCAAACCCCCCATCCAAATAACAAAAAAACCATTTTTCTTGTAGGTACAGGTACATGATAGCAAATTGAAGTGTAGATTTGAATACCCTTTTCGATGAACTTCTGAGATCCATGAACAGATTTTCCATCAGAGCTATTTTGGGTCAAGGATGACCTTCAGTAGGGGGTAGGATCCCACCCCGGGGCAAGACCTTGCCCTACTATCTGGGTCAAGGATGACCTGCTTCCCGAAAGACAAAAGTTTTCTAGGTTTTCTCCGTCTCGACATTTCTAGTCTAAAGCAGGTTGCAGAATTGCCCAAAACTATGCAGAGACATCCAAAATCATAATTTTCTAGATCTACCCTATTTTAAGGTTATTATTTGTCTTCTATTTATTTTAGATTTCAAGTATATACTTTTTATAGTAGATTATAAGATTTTCCCCTTTCTTCATATTCTCCATTATTTGATTCTTTTGTGCATTGATCACTTCTTTGTGATTAATCCATTTGGATCTTTCCTTTTGGGAATTTGGATTGAGGATAGGTCCTATATTTCACCCCTATATCATACTCCTATATCATACTCTCTTTTTCCTTCATTTAAAAAGGAATCATGAGAAGCTACACATGAGGAGCTACAAGTGATGACGAGGAGATGATGATGCAAGATTTCAAGAGGATGCTATAGGAGAACAAGATATTGATGATGCCTTGATGTAAGCAAGCATTTTGTGGAGAAATTTTCATGGACATTCATTTGGAGAAAGAAATATTCCTTCTTCCTTGATCTACCATTTTCAACATTCAAGCATTCAAAAGATACAATCATGGGGTAGCAACTATGGATTGTGAGTTTGGTAGGAGTACTTTAGCCTTGGGGGCTTGGTATGCTTTCTTTATCATCTTCAAATCTATGCATTTCTCTCTCATTTCAATTCATGCTAGGGTTTCAATATAGAGGATGAGATCTTGGCATTGCACATTTAAATCTCTTTCTATGAGAAACACACACACATATTCTATTACATCCATCTATTTGTGGAGGTGGAAACCACCAAAATGGGGGTTTGACTAAGGAAAAATCCTATATATCCACCCCAAAACACCATTTTGAGATATCTATAGTCATTTTTTTAGGAGTTGTAGAGAAGATCTCGATACCCTTTTCCGAAAACTTCTGGGATCTGCAAACATAATTTTTGTCAGAGTAGTGTAGGTCAAGGTCGACATAAAGGGGTCAAGGTCGACCTTCATTTGGGTCAAGGTCAACCTAGCTCAGAAAAATAAAATATTTATGGGGTTTCTCCATCTTTGTGTTTCTGTTCCAGATCCAGTTGTAGAATTTTTGGAAATTCAGTATAGACACTAGAAAATAGGTATTTCCAGATCTACTATGTTATGAGGTATGTATTTTATTTCATTATTCCTTGCAAGTATTTCCAGATTTATATTCCATATCATTAGATTTATATGTATGTGTAAAATATTGGTTTAGGGTCTCTTTTATGTGCATTGTTCTAAACCCTATCTGTATATTTTTCAACATTACATTTTGGTGAACCCGTTTTATGAAAACTCTTTATTTTTGGTGTTAGATTTGCATTTTATGTTAGATCTTACATACATATAAAATTAGATTTCTTTTATTCTCTTGCATTTATGTTTCAAAAATAAATTAAAAAAATCACAAACTTTCTTTAAAAATACAAAAATATTTACATTTTTCATGCTTGTAGTGTTACTTTGTGTTCAACATGTATGATTTTTGTTTTGAATACTTTGATGAGGCTTTTATTACAAAAGAGGATAGATCCCTTAATGAGGTACATGGAAGTGAGGATGAGAATTGTCCAAATAAGATCTCCATTGATCCTATTCCTATTTCACCCTCCTCCACAACCTCTTCAATTGACCTTTACCATAGGGTGTGTGCATGGTTACCTTCATGTTCCACTATTTGCAACAATGATACACCTAGAATGATATATACTAAAAATTTTTTGATAGTGAAAGGATGTCCTCGAATAATAATGAAGGGTAAACCTAGAGATCCTTTGGATTTCTTTGATAACATAGATTCTATTTTGCATGCTTATTGCACACGAAATCACCCCTTGCGTACTATTCCAATTTCTTTACCTCCTTCCCAACCTATGCTTCCTCTAGTTCCTAAGTTTCCATCTTCCTTTAAGGAGTATGACTTAGTATAACAATTACATTCTACTCCTGCTAAGATATCTTTATGGGAATTACTTCAAAGTTCCCCAACATATCATGAGGCATTGCAAAAGGCTTTATCTACCCTTCTTGCTTCACCTCCTAACCAAGAGAACATTAATTCCTTTTTGGAGTGCATGCATACTATGCCTTTTGTACCTCCTATTATGTTTATCAATGATAATTTACCTTCTGCTAAGGTGCAAAATCAATATGATGCTCTTATGGTTGTTTTTTCTATTAATCCGAGTATCACTAGTAGAACATTAATTGACAATGGATCTAGGCTTAATTTTTATATCATGGATATGCTTAAGGTGATTAAGCATGATCTTACAACTATTCAATCTGATAATGTTCCTATTCATGGATTTGATAATATTGAAAAGAGAACTTTGGGCATTATTACCTTATTAAAGTTGGCCTGGTTATTCTTAATATGCCTATTCATGTTATGTCTGGACCTCTCAATTATAATGTTCTTTTAGGTAGACCTTGGTTACATACTATGCATGTAGTTCTGTGAGGTCCTACCCTAACCCATCTTAGCTCGACTATTGTTTTGACACTTGGTTCATCTCCATGATACATTATTTAGAGACATTGGAGCTATTTTGGATTAGGACTTGCTATCATTAGACCTTATGAGATGATTTTTATAGATTTATATAATGATGATGTTAGTCGTACTCTTTATATGCTCTCATTAGCTTCATGCTTACCTTATGATATATGAATTCATAATTCTGCATTTGTTATGTTATCTTATAGAATAGTAAAATGTTGATAGTGTAATGGTTCAATGAATAACTTAGGGTTACTTGTTTATGTGATAATTGAAATTACATTTCGATGCTTGAAGAATTAGGGTATAATGTGGATTATGTTTATGATTCATGAAATCTAGTTCCTTTATATATATATATATATATATATATATATATATATATATATATTGAGTTCAGATGTTATTATTTCACTTTTGATATGATTATATATGCATTGAGTTTATGAGGTACTGACATTATAATCAACTGTGCAGGATTATGACCATGGTTGTAAATGTGGGGAAACAAGATGGATCTATGTGAAATTAGTTTAAAACCAAGGTCAAATCTAAGAAGAGAACGACCTCGTTGTTATGTGATTTTATTCATAAATGTGATGCATGTATGTATGTGGTTGAAAATGTTTGTAAATGCAATATCAGATGTAATTTCATTTTGTGAAAATGTTAATGTTAAATATCCACTAGGCATGCCAAGTGTGTAATGTGATGTGTACTTTTGTGAGTGTCACTTGACACCATTGTGATGAGATGAGATGCCTAAGTGGAATGTGGAACCCACCTTTTCCATAGGTTATCTTGTGTATCCCTAGGTTTGGTAGTGGTTTAAGGAACCAAGGTTATGTCATCATGATTCCATATTCGGATGCAAACTTAACTAGAGTTTTTGAAGGGTTATATGGAGCCCTATGGTGTAGTTAGAGTGAGTTTTAAGTGCCCCAAGGAATAGGCATGGGTTAGGGGGCCAAATTTTACCATTTTTAGTTCTCTAGGCTACCATATTGCCTCTCTAAGTAGGCCATCTTTGGTAATGACGAATTTGGTAATGTTTCCTAGGTTAACTCACATTCCCATGTTTTGAATTGCATTCAATTTCCATAGCAAAGGCAAGTGGCAAGTTAGATAGGATCTAGAAACCTAAATTACTTTGGGAAGAGGGAATGAGAGAGGAATGTTTTAGAGTCTTTAGGAAAAGAGACTAAGGAAGGAGACACTTCTTGAGCATGGAATTTGAGAGTTAGAGAAAAAATGACTTGAGAAATTTTCTGGTGAATTTGAGAAGGGAAGCAAGATATGAAGCAAAGGGGATAGCTCTTCTACAAACCTCCATTGCCATTTCTTAGGAGAAAGGTTGGTGGAAATACCATGTTTATGTTTGTGTAATTGCATTATGAGAATGAAAACTTTTGTGTGAATCTTGTAATGTGTTGTATAATTTTGCTCATATGATTCTACTCTTGTTTTACCTTCTTGTTTTGCAATATGTTTGTGGGTGTGCAAGATACTCCTCATCCTTGGGAGGATTTGAGGATGTCTTTGGGTGAAGGGCTTAGTTGGAAATTCTATATGTTTGAGAGCTTGCATGTATGGGCATCCTTGAAGGCCTACTTATGTTTTTGTTTGGGGGCCATAAGGGATGTGTTAATGCTTTTGGTGATGAGTTGTATGTTGGAAGGAGCCTTGTGAATGCATGTAAGAAAGACTTGAAATTCTTATTTTTGTATGAGTAAGGTGTCTCCATATGATAAGTTTCCACCTTCATCCATTTATGGATCCAATTTTGAATCCTTTGTGCAAGCTTGGGAAAAGGGAGTAAAAATTTGTATGTACTTGTCTCAATGTGTTGATTGTATATTTTTGTGAGTTGTATGTTTGTCACCTATCCATTCTTGTTTCCCCTAGCTCGAGGGTGACCATGAAATGGCCTAGGCTAGAAGGTGAGCTTCCATGGCCATGTGAAAATTGTTGTGGTAGGTTTGAAGAAGATAGGATGAAGTGATCTTCCTGTCTTGAAGATCTTGCTGCTATTCTAGAAAACACTTGAGTGGAAGTTTTAAAATAGATTTTTGTGTAAACAATTTCCTTGTAAAAATAAATTATTTTTCCCAAGTTTTGTTTAAGGGCTCCAATTTACATTGTTCAATTTTATTGTGATAGCCATGCTCTTGGCTTATGAGTTAAATGGTAGAGACATGTAGCTCTAAATTTTTAAATTATCTCCCCTTTTAAAAGATTGTATGATTGTGCTTCTATCAAAGTAATCTCAAGAAAATTTCATATTTTAATTATGTGTATTGCTTTTGTTTTATATATATATATATAAATGTTTCTCCTTGAATTGAGCTCATACCAAGTTATGAAAAGAAAAAGTTTTATATTGTAAATATGAGTTTTGTTTTAGTTTAAATTGATTATTATTGTTTCCCAGATTTTGTTGAGAGGAAGAACTTTAAATTAGCAAATTAAGTGAATTTTCTTGTTTACCTTAGGTATTTGATTTGCTGGAAATTTTCCTGTGTGAAATTTGTGGTTTTTTGGTTTATTCATTTCATGTATTATGGTAGAATGGAAAAACAATTATTGAAGTTATATTCTCTGTTAACAGTTACCTAAGTTTTATTTTCTGTTAACAATTACTTAAATTTTAATTCTCTTGTATGTATATATATATATATATATCTATAAAGAAAATAAAAGAATAAAGGAAAGATTTTAGTAAAATTCTTTTGACAGTTTACAAATATAATAATTTCTGGACTTCTTAATGAAATCCTTAAAGTGCAGATGTAGGCTATATTGTCAACAATTACAAAATATTTAAATGTTATATTATTTCTCAGTCTCTCTACATGCCGACATTTTATTTTGAAGCACAAGTCCTATTTATAAGAAAGTAACCATGAGTACAGTTTATGCTTTTATCCTATATGTGGACAATATATGTGTATATATATACATGAATATATAATTAAACATAATAAACATGTGTATGTTGTATATATATATATATATATATATATGTATATATATATATATGTATATATATATATATGTATATATATATATATATGTATATATACATATATATATATATACATATATATATATATATATATATATATATATATAGAGGTTGAAGAAATAATGTTTTTTTTATATTACATTATATATATTATAATATATATAATGTAATATAAAAAAAAACATTATTTTCTCAACCTCTATATATATATATATTATATATAATATATAATAATATATAATATATAATAATATATTATATATATTATATTTAAAAAAAAAATTAACATTGCAATGTCGGGTCGAAGCCCTAGTTCTATCCACACAGTCACGGTGATGTAGCACTGTCATGACTGCTAGTCACGATAGCGACTAAACTCATTGCGCGTGACTGCAAGTCATGACAATGACTACAGTCCCTTTCATGACCTTTGGTTGTGGCAGTGACTACAGTCACTGCGCGTGGCTTCGGCCATGATAGTGACTGTGGTCACTGTTCATGGCCGGGTCACGCACTAGTGACCCTGTTAACACGAGAAAAAACTTCACCGTAAAACCAAAAAAAAACTTAATAGATATTATTTTCCATTACGAAATGGAAAGGGCATAAAAAATTAAAACCTTTACACTGTTAAAATAAAAAAATATATACAAGCATTAACATGCTTAAATGAATCTACAATAAGATTATACAGATTCAACCAAAGAAAGATATAGATCCGAAAGTAATGCCTTTAAACCCTATAAAAGACAAACAAAAGAAAGAAAATACTGGACAAGATCAGTGGGATCTTCCAGGAAACTCAACATGTTGTTGAATATCAAAATGTGATATTTGTTGAAGTTTAAAGTGAAATCTCTCTTCCAGATTTTGCCTCTTGACGTGCAAATACAAAAGAATGATATTAGGGTTTTATTTTCATGTTTTAAATGGCCCCAACCCTAATTTTGAATTAGGGTTTGGGTGCCAATAATGATTTCTTTATTTGGTTAGGCTTTTATTTTAAAACTTATGTTTCTAAATGTTTATTTGAGCATTCATATTTAAGCTATAATTTAAATTTAATTTTATTATTAGTAACACTTAGAGTCTCTTTTCCAAAGATATAATTATTAAATGAATGTTCTTGGTATTTTTAAATAATAGGAAATTATGCTAGTCGCTTTTTAAACTTGAATTTATGTTAGATGTATTTTTTTTAAAATATATATTCATTGACTATATTAGAAATTTTAGTCTATAAAGTTATGTTTCTTTAATAAAATTGTTATATTAGAGATTTTAATTTATTAAATTAAAGTTGTTTTAATATGGTTATTATATTAGTTTAATAATAATGGTTTAAGGAATTCTTTTAATTTAATTTTTTTTTATGATCAAGTTCTTAATGTACATTTTAAGTTTGTTAAACTTACATTAGTGAAATTGGATTGAAAAATATAATGTCATTTATAACGTTTCGATTTAGTCTTTCATTAAATTGCAAATGGATAATTTTGGAAGTAGTGAATGGAAGATTAGCATGTTAAAATTTAATTATGTGGCTAGGCTTTTAAAATATAATATTAAGGTTAATTTTGGAAGAATATAAATATTTAAATTAAGTGAAGTAACATAGTTTATAAATGTATTAAGTAAATTAATTTAAAATGTTTTATAACTCAAACATTTCCTTTATTTGATTAATTTTATCCCTTTTAGATTTTTAATGCTAAACCATATTAACCTTAAAACTAACTCAGGATATTTAGGAAGATGCTTTCCCTTTATTATATCCTTCCCCCTGTCTCCTAATGTCTTCTGTCATGTAGGGGATGAAGGCATGCCAGTGCATGCCTTTTGTTGCATTATGTGACGTTGGGTTACTAGCCCATGTGAGCTATCATTCACAAAGATTCGCATCGATGTGCTTGTTGGATATTCTCTTAATTTTCTGAGGTGTGTGTCCAAATTTTGGGTTAAATCTCCTTCCAGGTGCTTTGTTTGGTCTAGGGTTTGGAAAATTCACAGGAAATTATCATAGCTGAGTTCAAAAACCATTACCCTAGGTTTTGTTTTTGAAAATGTTGAATTCATGCAAAAGCCCTCATGATTAGTCCTTATTCTTCTATTTCATTATTACCTTTTAGTCACTTAAGCTGATTAAATCATGCACGTGTTTAATGTTTTTGTGTTCGCTGAATCAGAAAAGGTCATAGCATGTCTCATATAGTATTCGGTGAATCAGCGAACAAGTCAATCTTATGCTAAGCATCATTTTAGTCACATGGTCTCTAAGTCTCCCGGTGAACACCTCAACCATTCAGTGAATTGGTGAATGTGTTTGAACCATGTTAGCTATTTTTCTTTGTCGCTGAGTCTCCTAATGTTTTGGCGGTTATTTTACCCTTTGCGAGAACCAATGAACAAAGGCTATCTCCAGTTCGCTTAGTCCTTGGCAGTCATGTGTTAACACTCAGTGACCTAGCGAAAGCTGTATTTGCTCATTCTCTAAATCTGATGGTCAAGGGTTATATCAAATGGAGAATTGGCAAATACTGTGGATTGATTTCAAGATCAACAGCTTTTTTTTAATCTCAAGTATCTCTTGGGTCCTACATGTTTGATTTGGCAAATGAGCGACTGAGTATTTATATTATCATTGTCCAAGTTTGGCGATTTTGACAATTTGTTGAAAGAAGTTTGGCAGAGGTAATGTTTTTGTGCTCGCTTATTCTCAGAATGAGTTAGTGAAATACTAAGTGATTTAGCGATTCAGTGAATCATATGGTCGTGAGTTCTCTTAAAGGAAAGGTAAAGGCTAGAAGTATTTGGTGAATGGGCGAATAAGAGGATTAGCAAGGTTTTAAGTGTTCAATCGCTTAATCACGTAAAGAAACATTCAATGTTTGAAGTATTGCAAGATTCAGAGAACCCTTGTTTGTTGATTCTCGTAATCAAATGATCATATGTTTTGGTGAAGTGGTCAGCTAACCGCATTCGCCAAGTCGCGTGATGTTGACGGTGAAAGCTACATGTTTCAGTGATTCAGAGATAAACTGTTTGCCAAGTCATCAAATATCCGGGCAGTTAGTACTAACATCTATTGAATGAGAAAAGCATACAATTGCTAAGTCTTAGAATGAAGGTGACGGTTAAGACAGATTCAATGACTTAGAGAGTAAACGCTTCACTAGTTCTCTGAATAATCAGGCAGTTAAGTATCTCATTAAGTGAATGCGCAAACCCTTTGTTCGCTAAATCTCCAAGAAAATTGACATTTAGCTGGGACATTAAGAGAATGGGAGATGACCTTATTCACTAGTTCTCCAAATGATAACTGCAGTCAAGTGCTCAAAGGTGATCATTTCAGTCCCTAATTTGCTAAGTGGATGTAGAGTTAAGAATTGCATTGTGAGAACCCCCGAAGGCTTTGGTTGCTAATTCTTTGAATATGGGCTAGGGTTAACATTATATTAAGCGATCACAAGAAGCTTTCAGTCACTGATTCACTGAATGAGCTCAGTTGGAAAAGGAGATGAAGGAATAGAAAAGAACCGTTGCCTACGTGGATAAAATACATTGTCAAGCTGGAAAGTAAACTAAGTATCCATCTAATCAGTTTTAAAAGACGGATTTCATGATGCCAATAGGGTGTTAAAGTATAGAGTAGTAATCATTGCCATTGTGCCTTGTTTTTGAGTGTTTTAAAAATCTATCTGTCAACATCTATGCATCGGCTAGCTCTGCTTTGAAAATTGGTGATATGTGAAATTGAATGCGGGAGCAATTAAGGATTGATTTGCAACGATTGTGGTAGTTGTACACACTTGATCTACATTGATAAATAAGCTAAGCTCATTGTTTCCTATGTCCAAAATTAGTTGAAGAGAATTGTGTCATTCTGAAGTGATTTCTGAGCGCCAAGTGAATCCATTTTGTAGAGATTGAAGATAATTCTGTAGCAAAGATGAGTCAACCTGAGAGGAGTGCAGCATCTTCCAGTAGTGAAGCAAAATCCAAGAGTGGTGAAGAAAAAGGAAAACTGAATTATTCAGATGAATTTTTGAAATTGCTACCTGGTTCCAGTCAGAACAAAAGAGCTCCTGATGATGTTTTCAAAGATGTTCTAGGGTTTTGCAGAGATCCTATCACACTGAAAAGCATAGGTTATACTATCTTCAACTTCTTTTATAAAAATAGAGATAGTCATATCCCTGTATGTAATGGTTGGGCTTTGGGGTTAGGGAAATTAGTAGTGCCTAATGTATTCCTGGATGTGGATTTAATTATTGCTCTAGCTAGGCATTATGACCCTATTTCCAAGACTATTAGGAAAGAGGACCAGTCATCTTTGGTTACTCTTGATAGGGGCTCATTCATGAAGTCTTTTAATGTCTATACATCCTCCTCTACTGAAATCGACCTGAGCAAAGAAAAGGAGAGATACAAGAATAACATAGGGATAATGAAGGACCAAATGATGAAGCATATCCCAAAATAGGATAAGTATATAGCTCCCCTCCCTGCTCACATGAATGCCCCTTACCAATTTAAATCCCTTCAACATTACATGAGGCAAACCTTTTATGGGTTGTGTAGGGTTTTGGGAATTGATGGGGATGCAGAGTTTTTACCAGCTGATCTTTTGATGATTATCCTAGACATCCAAAATTCCTTGGTTAATACTAACTATGATTACATTCAATATATCATTGATAGAATGAATGAGGGTTTGATTTTTGTCAAGGATAGTAAGAGCCCAATTAAGTTCATGCATTATTCTTTGCTAATGCACTTAATTTTGTTCTTCAACATTAATAATTTTGATTCGAACATGCTGAAGCCAAGGTTTAACTTTGAAGGCTAGTATAATCCGGTGCAATTATGGGTGAGGAAGTGGAATTCTACTTCCAATGAGGGGGATTTTTGTATCTTTCAGAATTTCAATGTTTATCCTATTGTAAGGATGTTAGGTATCAATACTACAAGGATATCCCCAAGGGTCCTTAGGCTCCTACGACTAGTGCAGTTTGTGGAAAAATGGGAGGGAGATCATAATTGGGGTGATTTTTATTCTGGAGCTACCGACTCTTTTATTTCACCTTTTATAATGGAGAGATGCAGGCTAGTGGCAGCTAGGTAGGATATTAGTTGGGAGGTTGAGTTAGCCTTAGGTGCTAGAGTATCTATTAGTTCCATGGTGAGAGGTTTCCAATTGTAGATTAGGGACTTTACCACCTTAGTTGACCTTTGTGTCACACCACTTGGATCCTATGATGTCCTTCTTGACATGTATTGGCTCTATTCCCACAAAGCCAAGATGGATTACAAACATAAGACAGTGGATTGTTTAGATGATGATGGGGTGATCTCAGTTATTGTAGGAGTTCAGAGACCTGTATCCCTTTGTATGATTTCCACTATGCAGCTTAAGCAGTGCATGAAAAAGGGATGTCAGTTATTTTCTATCACTATTAGTGACAAAGAGGAGGAGGTAGAGAAGGAGACTTCTCTTGATGACCACCCTATTCTACAAGAGTTTGCAGATGTTTTTCCTTCTCAGTTACCTGGTATGCCACCACTTAGAGAGGTGGACTTTCATATAGATCTTATGCCAAGAGAAGAGCTCATTTATAGAGTACCCTATAGGATGACTACACATGAGCTCAACGAGCTCAAGATTTAGTGAGAGGAGCTCTTGGAGAAAGGGCACATTCTTCTTAGCGTATCTCCATGGGGTGCACCTATCATCTTTGTTAAGAAGAAGTATGGATCTCTTAGGTCATGCATGGATTACTGATAGCTGAACAAGGTGACCATCAAGAATCAATATCTCATTCCTAGGATTGATGACTTATTTGATTAGCTTCAAGGAGTCCGAGTGTTCTCGAAGATAGACTTGAAGTCGGGGTATCATCAGCTGAGGATCATGGATAGTGACATCCATAAGAATACATTTCGCACATGATATGGACATTATGAGTTCATTGTTGTTCCTATTGGATTCATGAATGCTCCAGCTATATTCATGAGCCTCATGAATGGAGTATTTCATTCATTTCTAGATAGATTCATGGTGATATTTTTGGATGACATATTTATATACTCTCAAGATGAGCATGAGAATGAGGAGCATTTGAGACAGGTCTTGTAGTACTTGAGAGATAATCAATTGTACAATAGCTTGTTAAAGTGTGCGTTCTTCAAGATAGAGGCTCACTATTTAGGCCATGTGATATCAGGAGATGGGATCTCAATTGACCCATCTAAGATTAGGGTGATTATGGATTGGCCTACACCTACCAGTGTGATAGAGGTTAGGAGATTTATGGGCCTTGTAGGCTATTATAGATGATTTTTTGAGGGATTTTCTAGAGTGGCCAATCCCATCACTTCCCTTCAGAGAAAGGGGAAGAAGTTTGAGTGGACAAAAAGGTGCAAGAGAGCTTTTCAGGAGCTCAAGAGAGCACTTACTAGTGCACCTATACTTGCGGCACCTAATCCTTCAACAGATTTTGTGGTATCCATAGATGCATCTTTAGATGGGATTGGGGCAGTGAAGATGCAGGATGGTCAGGCTATTGCCTATGAGTCTAGGAAGCTCAAGACTCATGAGCTTAACTATCCTACCTATGACCTTGAGATGGAAGTAGTAGTGCATGCTTTGATGAGATGGTGACATTTCTTATTAGGTCATAGATTTGAGCTTCACTGAGATCATCAGAGTCTACAATACATATTCACTCAGCCAAATCTCAATGCTAGATAGAGGAGATGGATGGAGTTCTTATGCAAGTATGACTTCAATGTTCACTACATCAAGGGTAAGGAGAATGTGGTAGCAGATGCCTTGAGTAGGAGATGTCATGAGCTCTCAGCTATGACTACTAGAAAAGATTTGAGAGGGTGCATACTAAAACACTTATAGGAGGATGCCTTCTATTCAGAGGTTAGACAGATGATTCAGGCTCAGAGATCCATGGAGGGGAAGTTCTTAGATTATACCCTAGAGTTTGATGACCTTGTTCACCATAGAGGATGCATTTATGTAGCTTCTTTTGGTGGGTTGTGTGATTTCATTATCCTTGAGGCTCATAGAGCACCTTATGCAACACACCCTGAAGTCAAGAAGTTACATGCAGATTTGAGACAACTTTATCATTTGCCAAGTATGAGGACTCACATTACAGAGATTGTGGCTAGATGTTTGGAGTGTCAATAAGTTAAGGTGGAGCACTGTCACCCAGGTGGACTTCTCCAGCCACATGAGATACCTGAGTGGAAGTAGGATGTTATATCCATGGATTTTATAGTTGGTCTTCCTATGTCTTCTCATCGCCATGATGCTATTATGGTGATAGTAGACAAATTGACCAAGGTAGCCCACTTCTCACCCATACGTACTACCTTCATAGCACCTGCAATGGCGTAGGTATTATTGAGAGATGTGGTTAGACTTCATGGCATTCCATGCATGATCATATCAGATAGGGATTCTCTCTTTACTTCATCTTTTTGGAGAGAACTTTAGACCACTTTGGGCACCAGGCTCAATTTCAGCACAACATATCACCGAGAGACAGATGGTCAGACTGTGACAGTTAATCAAGTATTAGAGGACATGCTATGCATGTATGTGATGGATCATCAGGTTATGTGGGAGGAGTACCTACATTTAGTTGAGTTTGCCTATAATAATGGGCATCATTCATCATTGGGTATGCCTCCATACCAAGCCTTGTATGGTAGACCCTACAGGACACCATTGAGTTGGGACAGGATTGAGGATATAGTTTCTATTGGCCCATAGTTGTTTAGACAAATGGAGAAGTAGGTAGATCTAATTAGGCAACATCTTAGAGAGGCCTAGGATTGATAGAAAGAGTATGCAGATGCTGGGAGGATTGATATAGAGTATCTGGTTGGGGATAGAGTCTTTTTGAGAGTGTGGTTGCATAAGAGCCCAATCCATTTTGGAAAGGGTTCTAAGCTAGCCCCTCGCTTTGTCAGACCTTTTGAGATTTTGGAGAGGATATGCCTAGTAGCATACCATATAGCTTTTCCACCTAGCCTGTCGTACATCCATGATGTCTTTCATGTATCTATTTTGAGGAAGTATATTTATGATGAGTCTCATATCATTAATTGGGATGCTTTATAGGTGGAGTCGGACAGACAGCTGGCTTTGGAGCCAAACCGTATACTGGCTTGTAGGACCTTGGCCCTTCGAGGTTGACAGTTAGACCAGGTTAGGGTCCAATGGGATTGCTATGATGAGGTCACATCATCTTGGGATGACACAACATAGATGAGAGATCAATACCCCCATCTATTTGATGAACTCCAAGAGGAAGTTCATGCCTAGGGGGGAGGATGTGAGGTTCTACCCCGACCCATCTTAGCTTGACTATTGTTTTTATGTAATTGGTTCATCTTGATGATACATTGTTTAGAGACATTAGACCTATTTTGGATTATGACTTTCTTTCATTAGACCTTATGAGATGATTTTTATAGATTTATATGATGATGATGTTAGTCATACTCTTTACATGTTTGCATTGGTTTCATGCTTACCTTATGATATATGAATTTGTAATTTTACATTTGTTACGTTATCTTATTGAATAGTAAAATACTAATAGTGTAATGGTTCAATGAATAACTTAAAGTTACTTGTTTATGTGATAATTGAAATTACATTTTGATGCTTGAAGAATTAGGGTATAATGTGGATTATGTTTATGATTCATGAAATGTAGTTCCTTTATATATATATATATATATATATATATATATATATATATATATATATATATATATATATATATATATATATATATATATATATATATATATATATATATATATATATATATATATATATATATATATATATAGTTCATATGTTATTATTTCACTTTCGATATGATTATATATGCATTGATTTTATGAGGTACTGATATCGGAATTGACTGTGCAGTATTATGACCATGGTTCTAAATGCGGGGAAACAAGATGGATCTATGTGAAAATTAGTTTAAAACCAAGGTTGACTCTAAGAAGAGAATGACCTCATTGTTATGTGATTTTATTTATAAATGTGATGCATGTATGTATGTGGTTACAAATATTTGTAAATGCATTATAAGATGTAATTTCATTTTGTGAAAGTGTTAATGTTAAATATCCACTAGGCATGCCTAGTGTGTAATGTGATGTGTAATTTTGTGAGGTGTCACTTGACACCATTGTGATGAGATGACATGCATAAGTGGAATGTGGACCCCACATTTTCCATAGGTTATCTTGTGTATCCCTAGGCTTGTTAGTAGTTTAGGGAACCAAGGTTATGTCATAATGATTCCATTTTCGGATGCAAACTTAACTAAGATTTTTGAAGGGTTATATGGAGTGCTATGGTGTAGTTAGAGTGGGTTTTAAGTGCCCCAAGGATGAGGCATTGGTTAGAGGGTCAAATTTCACCATTTTCAATTCTTTAGGCTTCCATATTGCCTCTCTAAGTGGGCCATCTTTGGTAATGACGAATTTGGTAATGTTTCCTAGGTTAACTCACATTTCCATGTTTTGAATTACATTCCATTTCCACAACAAGGGAAAGTGATAGGTTAGCTAGGATCTAGAAATATAACTTACTTTAGGAAGAGTGAATGAGAGAGGAATGTGTTCTAGAGTCTTTAGGAAAAGACACTAAGGAAGGAGACACTTCTTGAGCATGGAATTTAAAAGTTAGAGAGGAAAGCACTTGAGAAATTTTCTGGTGAATTTGAGAAGGGAAGCAAGCTAAGAAGAAAAGGGGATAGCTCTTCTACAAACCTCCATTGCCATTTCTTAGGAGAAAGGTTGGTGGAACTATCATGTTTATGTTTGTGTAATTACATTGTGAGAATGAAAAATTTTGTGTGAATCTTGTAATGTGTTGTATCATTTTGCTCATATGATTCAACTCTTGTTTTACCTTCTTGTTTTGCAATATGTTTGTGGGTGTGCAAGATACTGCTCATCCTTGGGAGGATTTGAGGATGTCTTTGGGTGAAGAGCTTAGTTGGGAATTCTATATGTTTGAGAGCTTGGATGTATGGGCATCCTTGAAGGCCTACTTATGTTTTTGTTTGGGGGCCATAAGGGATGTGTTAATGTGTCAGAAATAGGGAATACCGAGAGGGGGGGTGAATCAGTATTCTGCAAACTTTCTCTTTTGCCCAATTATGGATATAACAGATTATCTTTATACATGCATAGCATAAGTAGCTAAACAATATGCATAGCAATGGAAATAAAGAACTCATAACACATGATATGTTCTCGAGGAAACCCTGGCCAAGGGAAAACCCCGGTGGGGATGATACTCACAAAGATCCACTAATCAAAAGTATCTTGTTAAGGATGATGACCCTGTTAGGAGTCTATTAAAAGCATATACTGTATCAGTCCTGATTAAGGGACTATAGGCCTTGTTAGAAGCCTCAACCCCGTTAGGAGTTGTCAATACAAAATCTGATTACCAAATGAGCCCACTGCCCAAACAAGTAATGTAAAATGTATACTTATTACAAAATGGATTAAGGTGTATAACCTTATTTTGCTTGCATCAATATCTTTTTGCTGCTCTTACATTCGCATCATATCATTACAATGTTACCACATCATCTACTCTTCTTGCAATTACAATTACATATATACAAGTTATTAAAGATAATAACTTTATATGGTCAGCTTCCATATATCTTTATCCAAGAGTTAACATCTAGGATGTTGTCCCTTTATATTTTTAAGTCATTATTTTGATAAACAAAATAATCCCTTAACTCTTTACCAATTCTGCCTTCATATTCTGTCCTGTCGGCTTAACACTGTCTTCGATAAAACTATCATAACTAATTCCGTACATGCCATACTGACTTGCGCTCTAAGATGGGTCATCACTAGTCATCATAGAGTCTATGTTCAAGTGTGAAAGCATTGAAATTACCCTAGTCAACGTCGTAAATAGAAACTGTATCCTGGTGCACTGGTGAAAACACTGTCTGACACTTAGATAAATTTGCTATGCGCTCTGCTATACTTGCTCTCAATCCTGTGTGATCTTCATGTGGATCATATGTTTCCATAATGACAACATCTATGTACTCACTTTAGCCAAATTGCCAACAATCTCCCCCTTTGTTATTGGTGGCAACATATAAGAAAATTGGCTAAGTGTACAAGTCAAAATCTCAAAATTGTATCAAAATTGTGGCCATAGTATAGAATATGTATACTATCCTTATAACTCCTCAAAATATAAACTCTAATACAATGCTCCCCCTAAGAGTATCAATTCTTATCAAATATATCCATTTTCTACTCTAATGTCTCTTGCCCTTTGACATCAATGACAAAATAAGTTAGGGAGGATTTCAAAATTGTATCCCAAAAAGATTATACCTTCATTTTCTTATTGCAAAGCCAGCAGGCTTGGAACACAATCTAAAAAATCAACTTTCATAGCTTGTACATCCTTTTCCCACGAATTCTTGATGGAATCTACCACATTGAGTAATGTGCTCAGTTCATAAGCTGCTATTTGACAAGCTTGGAGGTTGTCAAATTTGAATTTCTGAAAGGATGTCTTAGCTGTAAGACATTCTTCTAACTGCTCTTCAATGATACTCAACTTCATAGAGATGTGTTCTCTCAAAAGAGTGAGTCTCCTCATTTTTCTATTCCTCTCATCTTGAAATATTCTTATTTCATCATAAAGCATCTGAATTTTCTTTTTAGCATCACATACCTTCATATTAGGTCTAGAAAGAATGTTACATTCATTCTAAATCTTAGCTTCCTTCAACTTGATCTTCTGTTCCTCTTCCGTTGTCAAAATCTTTGGTTTTGTACACTGTATGTACAATGATTTTCTTATCTCCAAATGTTTTCTCAAGCTCTTGATACAAATATCAAGACTGCTAATATCATTCCTGATATTCTGACTTATGTTCAAAAGCATTTAAGCTTCATAAGCTACTTGAGCTCTCACTTTTGCAATATCAGATAGGTTAGTGAATTCATTGTCAAAAGTGCTCATTACCTTCTTAGCTTTCTCCAAAGGGTCTGCCTCTGTGATTTGTGTAGTTACAATGCTTTGTAACTTCTCAGTAAGGTCCTTTAGACTCCCTTCAATATTTTTCACTTTCATGTTCTTGCCAATGATTTTATTCAAAGAAGTGATTAGTTCCAATTGATCATCATCATCAACTTCCTTTCGTAAATCTTCAAACAAAGATCCAATTTCTTTCTTCTTTCCAGTCTCAAGAGTAAGACTAATGTCTTCTCTGATAGGAATAGGTGCTTGAATCTCAGTCTCCTTAGGTTCTTCACTGATAGATTGAGTTTTCTCTGCTTGTTTAGTTCTATCTAGTTCATCAAGAGCCAAATTGTCAACAATGTTTGCTAAGTTCTTGAATACATTGTCATCAGTATCCAAGGTGACCTTAGTACCTTCAATATTCATAGTTTCATCTTCAATGTTAATAGCTGAAGGAGAGGGAATATCCTCTTGTTTAGCTTCAACTGCTTGCTCTGCTGCAACTGATGGCTCTCCATTGTTTTCTACCATGACCTTGATTATTGCCTACTCTATATCTGAATTAACTTCTTCATATCTGCCTCCCATAATCAAAATGGTTCTCCTTTTGGTTCCCAAATGGGTGCTTAAGGCCTTCAATATCTACTCCAAGTGTTCATCATCTCTCACATAACAAAGCTTCTTCACAAGATTCTTTCTGATATTGGTGTCTTCTTCAGTTGCTCTCTACTTTCTATTTAGCAGTTTGGTGTACAACTCATCAGGTATTTGACCTTGAATAGAATCAAATTTCTTGTTTTCCAAAATCATATGCTTTACAATAGCATTATCCAAATTAAGTCTATCTAAATAATCATAAAGACTGTAGTACTTATTCATTTTGGTAAAGTCTCCATTTTCAATAATCTGCTCATTAAGCTTTTCAACTTTAAGTTTCCAAGCTTTCTTCTTAACCAAAGTAGTGTCATCACTTTTTACTTCTACAATTACTCTTGGTACTCGTTGAACTATAGTCTTCTATCTCTTTCCTGGTCCAGTAGCAATTTCTTTCATTCACTTGCCAGTTGTGGAGGAAGTGGATCTAGTTGTTACATGTTCCTTTTCTGGTTCCTCTACTTTCACCTTGACTTGTGTAGGTTCTTGTTGTGCTGCACTAGATGACAAGGGTGGTACAATCAAAACTTCTTTCTGTCCAATATCCTTGATTGTTGCTGCTGTCTGTTTTACTATTAAGAATTCTTGTTCTAACATTCCTGTATCTTTCAGTATTCTCCTGATAGTGTTGTCAACTCTCTTCTTAGATTGCTTCTCTTCAATTATATCTTTTACCGAGTTGAAGTTCTCTTCAAAAGTTCCAAATCTACTGCATTGAGTGTCCAATTTACTTTTAAGTAATTTGCCAACATATTCTTCTATTTCAACCTCAAATATCTCATAGCCAAGAGGGTCTATGAACTCAATTCTTGGTTCCACTGCTTCAATATAGGTAAAGTTAGTGTCAACCATAAAAAATATATCATTCTTATACTTCTTCACAAGTGACTATGGAATTCTTGATCTGCTAGTTACCATGTTCTGAAATGTCTTCACTACTAACATAGCACTCTCATTTACTTTGTCAATAACATGTCTCAAATATACTATATTTATCCTTTCCATAGCAGTTTGACCATCATTCCAATCATGTGTAATGGTGTATGGAAATCTTCTCAACGAGTGGAAAAACATGTATGTAATTAAGGATGAAAATCTAAATTGTGCATACTTAGATTTCTTTATCTTCTCCAAGTTTTCAAACAATTGAATTCTCATAATTTCACACATGTCAACTGGTACTTTGTCAACACACATTAAATAGGCAATATGCACCATTCCAGCTGCCATATCATCTTCTCTAGAATTTGCACAAAACTTAGTTGTTAGGTACTTGCATAAATATCTAACATCATGTTGTTTGATCTTGCTAATCACAATTCCTCTACCATTGTAGGATGAACCTGTGTTGTCTATGACTATTTTTCTCATTTAAAGGAATAGCACCAACTTTAGATAAACCTATGACTTCATGAATCAAGTCAGCTGTAATGTCTATCACTCTATCCTCTAGCCAAAACTTCCCATTGTGAATTCTGCTTAGAATGATCTTAGTGCATTCTTCATTGTCAAACTCATACTTCAAAGCATACTGAACAATCTCATTATCTTTCAAATGTTCATATCCTTGTTTTAATGACATGTCCTGATTGTAAATGTTCATATGTTCATTGGTAAAATCACTATCACTGATAGTTTCTAACTTGAATCCAAGATAACTTCTCACATTTTCTAAGTGCAAGACTCCATCTAGTACTGATGATAATGCTAACCTAGGATCATCTTCTTCCAAGGGTTCTATTGGTTCCCTCTTCATTCTAGGTCTATTCTTATCTCTGATATTGTGAATTAAGGATACATCCATGACTACTTCAAATTCCTTATACCGATTCAAAGATTTGTCAAGACAAATACCTCAAGTTCACGATTTTAGGGCTTTCGTAGATTCGACGCTCAAATCTTTCACCAAATCACTGCAAAATGCTTCCAATCTCTATTCTTTTCTCTCCTAAACACTTCAACTCGCTTTGATAATCAAATAACATCGATCATAACCTTTTATTACTTCAATCTCACTTAGATCTGACATCACATTCAATTCTTTTGTTGCTTCTTTCCAAAAAGTTATTTCTGTTATCTTGCAAAAACTTAAAACTTTTTGCGATCTCGCAAAACATAATATTTTCTTTTGCACTCTTAACCATAGCATTAGTACATCATTAACTACCTTACATTAACTGTGCAAGACTTAATTCATTGAAAATCTACTTCTACACTAATTCTAAGTTCCTAATCTACTGCAATTTTCATAAATTAAGTGTTTTGAGTTAGGTCAAGTAAGGATTCATTCTTACCACTTGATACTTCACCTTTCTGATTACCTTCAATGTTGAATATGTCTCCTTGATCTCTACCTTTAACAAAATTCACTTCATCTGCATTACTACAACAACCTTTCTGTCTGTTACCTGCATCTTCATTACTTCTTGCATGATATCTAGGGTTAGGGTTAGGATGAAAAACTCCATTGTTCATTCTGCAAAACCTTGTTGTATGTCCAATCTTGTTACATATCTGAAAAACAATTCCATTGTTCCCATATCTTGGTCCTTGCTAATTGATTTGTGATCTGCAGTTTCTAGCAATGTGTCCAATCTTCATCTATAACATACTACTTCATTTCTTCTATTCATATCTTCAGTAGGTCTCTTATCTGCATTGTTAGTATTTCTAAACATTCTACTACCATAATTATTCTCAATAACTTTAGGTCTTCTACATTCAATAGCTCTATGTCCAAAACCATGACAATTATAACAATAACCGTTAAGAGGTTTAAATTGTTTACCTGTGCAATCTCTCTTCATGTGACCAATAGTATTACAACCAAAACATCTACCTTTGAATTCTCTTTTCATACCTTTTGGTGATTCTTCTTGGTTCGGTGGTTCTTCTCTTTTAGGTGGTTCTTCTCCTTTAGGTGTGTCCTTAGATTTGTTGATCTCATCTGACTTTTTCTTATCTATGCTTTCAGATTCTTTCAGATCTGGTTCCTTGCTTTCATCATTTGTTTTGAATATATTAAATCCAAGTCCAATCTTATCATAGGATGGTTTTCCATAAGATACTTGTTCATTGATCTTCTCACTATTTGAATATAGCCTTTCAAGTTGTTGTTTGGATTGAGTCAATTCACCTTTCACAATTTTATTGTATTTCTCAAGTTCTGTATGCTGCAAGTTTACTTTCTCAAATTCAGATGTTACTTTGCCAAGTTTAGATTTTAATTCTTCATTCTCAATCTTCAACCTTTCATTCTCAGATCTCAAATTTTCTTCATTTTTTTCATTTCCATCTTTCAAACTAAGCTTCATATTTTCTATCTTCAGTTCATGCTTAAGGATCACATTTTCTTTTTCTAAATTGTATTCACAATCTTCAATAAGAATTTCAGATTCCTTTTCAGATTTTAGATCTTCTACCTTGTTTTTCAGTTTCTCAATAAGGTTCTTTGCATCATCATATTTCCTTTTCAGAGTGTTTCTTTCATCAGTAAGCATATCAATCTATTCAAGAGCTTCTTCAAGATTTTTCTGTAGTTGATCCATATCCATAGAGATCTTACTCAAGTTGTTAGGCTTTCCTTGAATGATTCTTCTCCAAGTAACTAGGCTCTGATATCAATTGTTAGAAATAGGGAATACTGAGAGGGGGGGGTGAATCAGTATTCTGTAAACTTTCTCCTTTTCCCAATTATGGATATAACAAATTATCTTTATACATGCATAACATAAGAAGCTAAACAATATGCATAGCAATGGAAATAAAGAACTCATAACACATGATATGTTCTCGAGGAAACCCTAGCCAAGGGAAAACCCTGGTGGGGATGATACCCACAAAGATCCACTAATCAAAAGTATCTTGTTAAGGATGAGGACCCTGTTAGGAGTCTATTACAAGCATATACTGTATCAGTCTTGATTAAGGGACTATAGGCCTTGTTAGAAGCCTCAACCCTGTTAGGAGTTGTCAATACAAAATCTGATTACCAGATGAGCCCACTGCCCAAACAAGTAATGTACAATGTATAATTATTACAAAATGGATTAAGGTATATAACCTTATGCTGCTTGCATCAATATCTTTTCACTTCTCTTACATTCGCATCATATCATTACAATGTTACCACATCATCTACTCTTCTTGCAATTACAATTACATATATACAAGTTATTAAAGATAATAACTTTACATGGTTGGCTTCCATATATCTTTATCCAAGAGTTAACATCTAGGATGTCATCCCTTTATATTTTTAAGTCATTATTTTGATAAACAAAATAACCCCTTAACTCTTTACCAATTCTGCCTTCATATTCTGTCTTGTCGGCTTAACACTGTCTTCCGTAAAACTGTCATAACTAATTCCGTACATGCCATACTGACTTGCACTCTGAGATGGGTCATCATTAGTCATCATAGAGTCTATGTTCAAGTGTGCAAGCACTGAACTTACTCCAGTCAACGTTGCAAACACAAACTGTATCCTGGTGCACTGGTGAAAACATTGTCTGACACTTAGACAAATTTGCAATGCACTCTGCTATACTTGCTCTTAGTCCTGTGCGATCTTCATGTGGATCTTTCTGGTGTGCAAGATACTCCTCATCTTTGGGAGGATTTGAGGATGTCTTTGGTTGAAGAGCTTAGTTGGGAATTCCATACGCTTGAGAGCTTGGATGTATGGGCATCCTTGAAGGCCTACTTATGTTTTTGTTTGGGGGCCATAAGGGATGTGTTAATACTCTTGGTGATGAGTTGTATGTTGGAAGGAGCCTTGTGAAGGCATGTAAGAAAGACTTGAAATTCTTGTTTTTGTATGTGTAAGGTGTCTCCATATGAGAAATTTTCACCTTCACCCATTTATGGATCCAATTTTGAATCCTTTGTGCAAGCTTGGGAAAAGGGAGTAAAAATTTGTATGTACTTGTCTCAATGTGTTTATTGTATGTTTTTGTGAGTTGTATGTTTTTCACCTATCCATTCTTGTTTCCCCTAGCTTGGGTGTGGCCATGAAATGGCCTAGGCTAGGAGGTGAGCCTCTGTGGTCATGTGAAAATTGTTGTGGTGGGTTTGAAGAAGATAGGATGAAGTGATCTTGTTGTCTTGAAGATCTTGCTGCTATTCTAGAAAAGACTTGAGTGGAAGTTTTAAAGAATATTTTCGTGTAAACAATTTCCTTGTAAAAAGAAATTATTTTTCCCAAGTTTTGTTTAAGGGCTCCAATTTACATTGTTCAATTTTATTGTGATAGCCATGCTCTTGGCTTAAGAGTTAAATGGTAGAGAGATGTAGCTCTAAATTTTTAAATTATCTCCCCTTTTAAAAGATTGTACATGATTGTGCTTTTATCAAAATAATCTCAAGAAAATTTCATATTGTAATTATGTGTATTGCTTTTGTTCTTTTTATATATATAAATGTTTCTCCCTGAATTGAGCTCATACCAAGTTAGCAAAAGAAAAAGTTTTATATTGTAAATATGAGTTTTGGTTTAGTTTAAATTGATTATTGTTGTTTCCTAGATTTTATTGAGAGGAAGAACTATAAATTAGCAAATTAAGTGAATTTTCCTATTTACCTTAGGTATTTGATTTGCTGGAAATTTTTCTTTGTGAAATTTATGGTTTTCTGGTTTATTCATTTCATGTATTATGGTGGAATCGAAAAACAATTACTGAAGTTATATTCTCTGTTAATAGTTACTTAAGTTTTATTTTCTATTAACAATTACTTAAATTTTAATTACTGTTGAAAAACAAAAAAAAATATAAAGAAAAGAAAAGAATAAAGGAAAGATTTTAGTAAAATCGCTTTGACAATTTACAAATATAATAATTTTTCAACCTCTTAATTAAATCCATAAAGTGCAGATGTAGGCTATATTGCCAACAGTTACAAAATATAAATGTTATATTATTTCTCAGTCTCTGTACATGCCTGCATTTTATTTTGAAGCACAACTCCTATTTATAAGAAAGTAACCATGAGTACAATTTATGCTTTTATCCTATCTGTGGATAATATAAGTGTATATATATACATGAATATATAATTAAACATAATAAACATGTGTATGATGTATATGACTATTATATATATATATATATATATATATATATATATATATATATATATATATATATATATATATATATATATATATATATATATATATATATATATATATATATATAATGTAAAGTATATATATACTTTACATTATATATATATATATATATATATATATATATATATATATATATATATATATATATATATATATATATATATATATATATATATATATATATATATATATATATATATATATATATATATATATATATATATATATATATATAATATATAATGTAATATAAAAAAAACATTATCTGCTCAACCTCTAAATATATAAATAAGGGTATGTGCAAGATCACGAGGGGCCAAACTATGTCCTTAAGTGGCAATGAAAAATCAGCAAATCAGGGTTAGTCAACTTGACGTGAAAATTTCAACTAGCTATGAACCTAATATAAAAAAGTTGTAAGAATAGAATCTATAGAAAATTGAATGTAGTTTCTAAACTACTAGGCCTTTTTTGAGAAAAATTTAGTATGATTGGTGAAAAGTATAGATTTCAATGCAGCAGTACAAAAATTTTAGGAAAAAAATAAGAAGTAGGTGTATGTCTGACCACCTTAATCATAATCAAATGATAATATTTTATTATAAGATTTTATATTTAAGTAGTAGACTCATGCCTAGATGTGATGCATATTTTTTTGTAATTTTATTCCAAAAAAAAATTAATTATGAATTTTTTCTACAACATTTTCAAAATAAAAAAACTCCCGTGTCTGACCACCTTAACTTATTCAAAACTTTACAAAATTCAAAATTTATTTATTTTCCTTATAGTAGGTGAAACATAGAATGTGATGCATTTTTTGGATTTCAAAAATGTTATACCGTCTGAAAGTTATAGTCATTTTTCAATCAGTATATAAATCAACACTTTAGAGGTAGCTCAATTAGAAAATAACTAATAATTACTTACCGATTTCAAAATTTGACAACAATTATATTGATAGAAAGCTGATAATCTCCTTAAGATACCCTTTTTATTTTATCAAATTCGGCTGAAAAAAACTCGTCAGCTACATTGTCAAAGTCTTGAACTGACATTGCCACTTTTTGGCCCCTCATGATCTTGCACATACCCATAAATAAATATATATATTTATTACATATTATATATTATATATAATAATATATATAATATATTATATTTAAAAAAAAAATTTAACATTGCAATGTTAGGCTGAAGCCCTAGTTCTTTCCACACAACCGCAATGATGCAACACTATCATGACTGCTAGTCATGGTAGTGACTACAATCACTGCGCGTGACTGCAGTCACTGCGCATGGCTTCGGCCACAATAGTCACTATGATCACTGTGTGTGGCCAAGTCACGCAACAATGACCATGTTAACACAAAAAAAAAACTTCGCCCTAAAACAAAAATTAAAATTAATAGATATTATTTTCCATTATGAAATGGCAAGGGCATAAAAAAATAAAACCTTTAGACTGTTAAAATAAAGAATATATAGAAGCATTAACATGCTTAAATGAATCTACAATAAGATTATACAGATTCAACCAAAGAAAAATATAGATCTGAAAGTAATGCCTTTAAACCCTAGTAAAGACAAACAAAAGAAAGAAAATACTGGACAAGATCAGAGAGATCTTCTAGGAAACTCAACAACATGTTGTTGAAGATTAAAATGTGATATTTGTTGAAGTTTAAAGAGAAAGCTCTCTTCCAGATTTTTCCTCTTGACTTGCAAATACAAAAGAATGATATTAGGGTTTTATTTTCATGTTTTAAATGGCCCCAACCCTAATTTTGAATTAGGGTTTGGGTGCCAATAATGATTTCTTTATTTGGTTATGCTTTTATTTTAAAACTTTTGTTTCTAAATGTTTATTTGAGCATTCATATTTAAGCTATAATTTAAATTTAATTTTATTATTAGTAACACTTAGAATCTCTTTTCCAAAGATATAATTATTAAATGAATGTTCTTGGTATTTTTAAATAATAGGAAATTATGCTAGCCGCTTTTTAAACTTGAATATATGTTAGATGTATATATATATATATATATATATATATATATATATAT
>BSBK01012417.1:0-214315 GCA_027943335.1 Chamaecyparis obtusa
CCAACTTTCTTATTATCCAAAAAAAACATACACTAACATTACAATGCGTTATGCATCTCAGCCGCTTATAACAGCATTTTAGGGAAACCTCTAAAATCAACCATTTTAGGTTTCACAATGTCGGTATTCCTTTTTCTTGAAAAAGCAAAATATTCTTCCTGAAAAAGCACAAAAAATTTTGGCATTGCGTGCTGACTGGAGGTTCGAGGATAGCGCCCCTCACCTTCGGTAACTACATGAGAGGTCTTCACACTATCAACACCCACTACATGATTAGTCATCACAATATCAACAATCTCCCACTTGGAGACTGATCAGGCTCAAAACTAGAACAATCTACCACTTGGAGGCTGAATCCAGACGACAATGTAGTATGTGCAACTCCCACTGGATAAATACTTGGCTATGTATTAACTCCATGATCATCAGTCAAGAAGCCCAATAGAAGCTGAGCAAGAAATCAACTTCTCCTTGGGGACTGTCTTTGTGAACATGTCTGCAGGATTGTCACTTGTGTGAATCTTCTCAAGCCGTAATTGGCCATCCTCCAAAATAGACTTTATAAAATGGTACCTGAGCTGTATGTGCTTTGTCCTTGAATGAAAAGTAGAATTCTTTGCAAGATGAATGGCACTTTGGCTATCATTGTACAATGGGCAATATTCCTGCTTCTGACTCAATTCCTCCAGAAAACATTGTAACCAAATCATCTCCTTGCTAGCTTTCGTAGCAGCTACATACTCAGCTTCAGTGGTTGAAAGTGCATTAACCTTCTGTAATCTAGAAATCCAACTGACTACAATACCCCCTATAGTGAAAAAATACCCTGTAGTACTCCTCCTTGTATCAATATCTCCTACCAGATCAGAGTCAACAAATCCACTCAGAGCAGAACTAGATCCTGTGAAACATAATGTCTTTGTAGTAGTACCTTTCAAATATCGAAGAATCCATTTGACAGCATTCCAATGTTCCATACCTGGATTTCTCATATACCTGCTGACAACTCCCACTACATGAGCAATATCTGGCCTCAGACTGCCAATAGCTGATGAATACAAGATGTTAGACATTTTATCTACCTCTTCCTGTGCCTTTTGGGCACATTTCCTTAGTCAATTTGAAATGACTAGCCAAAGGTGTACTGACTGCTTTTACATCCTGCATATTAAATCTTTTCAACACCTTCTTTATATACTCACTTTGGGACAAATTCAAGGATTTGTTTTTCCTGTCCCGTGTAATCCTCATACCAAGGATTTTCTTCGCAGCACCCAAATCCTTCATAGCAAATGACCTTGCTAATTTCTATTTAAGTTCATTTATATGTTGCATATTAGACCCAGCAACAAGCATGTCATCAACATAGAGTAACAGGATAATGTAACTCCCATTATCCAATCTCTTAAAATATACATAGTGATCAGAATGACATCTATGGTAACCTTGTTCAACCATGAAACTATAAAATTTTAAATACCATTGACAGGGTGCCTACTTTAGGCCATACAGACTCTTCCTTAACTTGCACACCAAATTCTCCTTACCCTTGACCTCATATCCCTCTGGTTGCTGCATGTAAATTTCCTCCTCCAAATCTCCATGGAGAAAAAAAATTTTGACATCTAGTTGTTCAAGAATCAAGTTATCTGTAGCCACAAGACTTAGTTCAGTTTTAATTGAAGTCATTTTTACAACAGGGGAGAATATTTCATCAAAATCTATACCCTTTTTCTATGCAAAACCTTTTACCACAAGTCTAGCATTATACCTTTTCTTTCCTCCATCTTCCTCCTTCAACCTATAAACCCATTTATTAGGCAAGGCTCTTTTTCCTTCAGGTAAAATGACTAAGTCCCAAGTCTTATTTTTCAACAAGGATTTCATCTCCTCTTTCATGCCCAACTTCCACTATTTTTTGGCATCCACCTACATTGCTTCTTCATATTATTCGGGTTCACCAGAATCAGTCAATAAAATTGAATACAAAGAAGGATAAAACCTTTCAAGAGGTCTACTTCACCTTGTATAATGTCTAACACTTATAGGAGTTTGTGGAATAACCTATTGTTGTTAAGCATCAGGTACCAGTGGCATTTCATTTTCAGGAGTCTCATCCAACACCACATATTCTTGATTGACCTGTTCATGCTTCTTTTCCTACAACTATTCTTTGTACATGACCTTCTCATTGAATATAACATCTCTACTTCTAATTATTTTATGATTTTGAAAATCCCATAACCAATAACCATAGTCATCTACTCCATATCCAATAAAAGTACATTTTAGAGATTTAGCATCAAGCTTGGTTCTATTTTCTTTATCAACATGGACAAAGGCTTCACAACCAAAAGTTTTTAGAAATGAATAATTTACCTATTTACCAATCCATGCTTCCTCTGGAATACCACCATCCAAGGGAGTTGAGGGTCCTCTATTTATCAAATAGATAGCAGTTTTTATAGCATCTACACAGAAATGAAGGGGCAGTCCAGCATGCAGTCTCATGCTCCTTGCACGTTCCATGATTGTCCTATTCATTCTTTCTGACACACCATTTTCTTGTGGGTTCCCGGAACCATCTTCTGCCTTCAAATTCCATTGATAGAACAGTAATCTTCAAAGGCTATGCTGCAATACTCACCTCCATTATCAAATCTGAGACACTTCAACTTCTTTCCTGTCTCATTCTCAACCAAATCTTTCAATTTCTTAAATATTTCAAAAATATCAAATTTTTGTTTCAGGAAATATACCCATGTTTTCCTGGTTGAATCATCTATAAAAATAACATAATAATGAGAGCCACCAAGAGATGATACCTGAGTCGGTCCCCCATACATCTGAATGCACTATCTCCAGTTTCTCACTCTTCTTTTCTTTCCCAACTCTCAAAAATCTGACCCTTTTAGGTAGAATAAGTGTTACCAGTACACAGATATAATGTGCCTACCTTCACACCTTTAGCTACTACTAATGAACCTTTAGTGACCTTCCAGAAATTGTCTGTAAACATGATTGTGCATCCTTCACTACCCAGTTGTCCTGCAGAAATTAAATTTCTTCTTAAATTAGGAACATGCCTTGCAGCATCCATTCATTTCCATTCGGCAACTTGATCTTTATCTTTCCCATTCCAACAATAGGATAGGGCTCATCATCACCCAAATATACCTTTCCAAAATCACCTTGAACATAATCTTGAAAATATTTTCTATGGGGTGTAGCATGGAATGAAGCCCCAGAATCTATTACCCAGGAATCATTAACATTATCCAAACATAAGATTAAAGCGTCTTGTAAAGTATTACTTACAACATTAGCTTCCGTACTGTCATCTTCATTTCCATCTCCTTGTTTACTTTTATGAGCCCAACAACAGTCTTTCTTCAGGTGACCAGGCTTTCCACAGTACCAGCAATCTTTCTTTCCTTTAGATTGAGAGCACCCTTTCTTTGACTTCCCTCGTGACTTATCATTCGAAGATCCTTTTCCTCTTTCCCTTTCTCTTCCTCTATTCTCTACATTTAGAGCGGAACCTGATGAGGTTGAAGTTTCACCTGTGCTTTTTCTTCGCATTTCCTCGCTTAGGATAACACCAACAACTTCATCAAATTTCAAGGTATTTGAACTAGAGACAGAGTTACTTACAGCCATAACCAAGCTATTCCAACTTTCTCATAAAGAGCATAAAATTAAGAGAGCCCTAACCTCGTCATCAAAGGAAATATTTACCAATGATAGTTGACTAGTAACTGTATTAAATTCATTTAAATGATTTGCTACAGATCCTCCCTCACCCATTTTCATATTAAATAAACGCTTCATAAGAAATACCTTACTCAAAGCTGAGGGTTTCTCATATAACTAAGCCAATGTCTGCATCAAATCTATGGTCATTTTTGCCTTTGATATGTTGAATGTTACAGACAATGCAAGGCACAAACAAATAGATCCCAGTGCCTTTCTATCCAAAATATCCCAATCTTCCTTAAATGTGTGACCAATTTATTTGTCTTTCCTTCTAATGGCCGCCACAGATCTTTTTGATACAGATAATCCTCCATCTGCATTTTCCATAACTGAAAATTCTAGCTGTTGAATTTTTTGACCTTGAATTTGGAATCCTCCATTGCTCCCACTCAAATCTGAAAGTCCTTCCAATCTACAACACAAAACCTTGCTTTGATACCAATTGTTAGGGTTTGAAAGATCTAGAATAATATAAAATTAATAGTTATACACAGAAATAGAAGAAGAAAACAATCACAAAATAGATAACACACAGATTTAACATGGTTCACCCAAAACCTAGGCTACGTCCACCTACACAATCGTCCAACTTTCTTATTATCCAGCAAAAACATACACCAACATTATAATGTGTTATGCATCTTAGCCGCTTATAACAGCATTTTAGGGAAACCTCTAAAATAGACCATTTTAGGGTTTTACAATGTCGGTATTCCTTTTTCCCGAAAAAGAAAAATATTCTTCCTGAAAAAGCACAAAAATTTTATGCGCTTCGTGCCAACTGGAGGTTCAAGGCTAGCGCCCCTCACCTCTGGTATCTACATGAGAGGTCGTCACAATATCAACACCCACTACATGATCAACTGCCACAACATCAACAATCTCCCACTTGGAGACTGATCAGGCTACACACCAGAACAATACATTCAACACAAATCTTTTCATATAGTCAAAACTGAAAGAAAGGAAAGTGACAAAAAAGAGAAAAGAAAGAAGTTGTGATTTTTCATCCTCAATTTAAACAACCTCCAAATGAAGAGAGTGATGGTTTTGAAACATTTTTGGAGGGGACTACTTTTGTATAAACAATTTTTATTTTGTACCTTCAGACATTGGAATCATAAAAGATGAAATAATACCAAACTGGAAATTATTCAGCACAACAAATTACACATGATGGCACATTGAGTGTTTTGTAGATAATGTGGAGACTAAACATAAAGATTAAAATGATGACAAGAATGACCAAAATAACCATGGCATAGGTCTCTATGAATGGGAGTTATTATCTCAAATGGGTGCCACAAATAAAAATGTATTAATTGAACTACAATTGTTGGGCAGACGATACTTTGATAGAAACTATCCATGGAACATACACAGCACCCAAGAACAATTAAACAATATTCTTTTCCAATTTATACCAGCAAGAAAAGTCCAGAACTAAAATATTGTCCACGATATACAAGTTGTTCATACAATGTTTACTCAATTAGAACCTAAATAATAGTTTGCTTTGAATGTCATTCTTCAGCACCATACTCATAACTGTGATCCACCACCATTATGAATGATTTTTCAAGGAATAAAAGGCACTAGTAAATCATTTATGATTCAGTGCATTAGAAAGGCTTTAAATGCATCTACAGGTTCCATTGGAAACCCATTGTTTTTTCTTTCTCCAATAGGTGTTTTTGCTAATAATATACAAGCAACAACAATACATACAAGTCTTCGCATCCCTATTAAGTAATTTCTCCCTTTGCAAGGACAAACATTGATGGTGTTCCAAGAAAATTTAAAACACTACAAATACATAATAATATATGAAATGAGCTTCTTAGGCCCAAAGTTGTTGCTAAAAATAGTTTGTCTCTTGTGCCAAGGATTCCCTAAAAACAACATGAAATTTTTGGCATCCTATCTATTATTCTTGTTGGTGACCTTGGCCAACTGCCACCTATGATAGACAAACCAATATATGTATCCCACTCCAAGGCTCTAACTTTGTGGTAGACTTTCAAAATTATTTTTACATTAGATACTATCTTTCGACAGCAAGGTGTCACTCAATCATAGAAAATATTTCAAGTTATTCTTCAGAACATAAGAAATGTGCAACCATGCCAAGAATATTGGAAAATACTTATGGAACACACAAAAAATGATTTAAATATTGAGAAACAAAAATACTTTGACTTATCAATCCATTTATTTGTTGTCAATTATTTGGTTAGAGAACATAATAAAAAAAAATGCTAAAATAATTAAACCTTCCAATTGCACTAAGTATTGCACAAAGTGGCCAAAAAATGTATGCTAAGTATGAAAATGATGAGAACCTCCCATTAGAAGTATTATTATGTGTAAATCGACAAGATATGTTAATAGAAAATCTATGGATTCAAGTTGGCCTTGTAAATAGTTCAATAGGTCAAATCAAAGAAATTGTCTATGAAAGAAATTCAAAACCACTTGAATTGCCTAAATATGTTGTGATCAAATTTGAAAATTATAGTGGTCCCCCATGGGATATTCATATTCTAAAACATGTTCATATTGCTCCAATAGTGTGAGCCAGTCGTACACATCTTCCTTAACAATGACCTAGGCAATTACTATACACAAATCTCAAGATTTAACATTCAACAAAGCTACTATAAACATAGGCAGAATTGAAAAGCAAGGACTTATATTTATAGTGATTTCAAGAGTCAAAATAATTAAAGATTTTTGAATCGAACCAACCTTCTCTTTTGAAAGGTATACCAAATTGTAAAGCAATGCCTATAATACTATTAGGGAAAGAAAAGAAGCATGTTTACACTCATTGTCAATCGAAACAATGGCCAAAGAAAGCACAGATCTTGTTTCACATTTCAACTGACTACAGAATCTATCATGTAGCTTATGTGATATCTACAAGCTTCATCTCGCAGGTATTGTCTACTTTACTGCCACTCGGGTTAAATTAAATTGTTATACTTTCTTATGGTGCAACTTTCACTTCCTACTTCAATATGTGCTTTCATACTAACAACAATATTCATACAAGTAGTAAATTAAATTATACGTTTGTTTCCACCCCCAAATGACTTCCCATATCATCAAGCAAGTGCTATTAAATATATAATGTACACCTCGCAAATGGTACTTCATTTCCTCTTGTTCATTTTGTTTTGAATTCACTTCCTAATGTTACAATTCAACTTCTCCATATTAGATTGTGTTAATAGCTTTAACTTTCATCACAAAATCACAATGAAGTATACTATCTATGCATGTTTCATTCCATTTCAATTCAATTACATGAAGTTTCCAATTGTCGCACAGCTGCTCAAAATTACAATTCTCAAGTTTCTGGCAGCAAAACAGGTATTTATGCTCATTGTAAATTAAATTTCTTCATACCCAAAACATCAAACTTTCCTTCATCCTTAACAATATGTTCTTTGTTGTAAGTATAATAAACTTTCTCATTTCCCCTTCTTGCATTATTTTTTCCATATTCAACCTAGAACTGAAATTATAGAATGGTTGTTTAAGAAACAATTATTCAAGGTATGTACCTTAAAAATTAATGGTTTTGCTTTCTCTTGTTTCTGCAGTTCTTTTCGTTCTATACTGCAGTAGACTATTCATATTGCATTATTATGTGCTTCCAAAATACAAGCTTACAGATCCAAAAAAGTTATGGGATGTTTTTCATTACCTTTGGTTCTCATTGAATATAATTCATTGTTAAGCTTAACTTCATAGTTTTTGTATGTCTCCATGTAAATTTTCTTTCATTGCTATATTTTCTCACACCGCCATTTCTAAAACATGTATAGGCTTTCCATGTGGAGCATTTCTGAAGTTTTACATATTTCTAAAATTGATTGAACACCTCAACTTACATAGTTGTGCATATTTTGATTTCTCACAATATATCAAACTTGGTTTTATATCCTCTCACGGCTTCCTCCCAGTTTAACGATTGCCAATAGTAATTATCTACTTTCATCCATCAATAGTTGTTTTCCAACAATATTTTGGTCATAAATTTTAACAAAACCAAAACCAACAAATTTTTATGGTTTCAAACAAATGCATTCTCCAACAAAATTGGAATCCATTTTAACAAAACATATATATAGATAATTATATGTTTGGACACACATTTAACAAATGATACTATAGAGGTGATTTTACCATTTCAAAAGATAGAAAACTAATTTGTCATTCTCTATTTTAGTCCATCAAATTAGTGACATCTATATTGCACCCAAAATATGCCATTTATTATAATTGTTATTTAGTTAAAATTAAAAAAAATCTTATTTATAACTTGAAACACCATGATTCTATAAACTTAGGAGAAACATTACTACAGGGGAGGAAAAAAAACATACTACATAGGAATAATAACAACATGCTTCATAAATAAAACTATATGTTATTAACCAGCTCTGTTCCTAGCAGATGCTCTAGGACCCATCCAAGTCGCCTGAGTGGGTGTGAAATGGTGAAGATTTGTATGGATATGTCTTTGTGTGCCCATAGTAGCTACATCAAAACTTAGTGAAAATAGAACTACATATCAAAAAACTTGAGTGTGCATCCAAGGTGCCTTGATCCTGTAGAGACAGGGCATGTAGGCAGCCTCAAAGGCGAAGGAAGTATCTAGTGCATAGGTGTCTTGGATATATATTGAGTGTTTGTCATCAAATATTTGATGCACCTCGCATTCCATTGACCCTAGCAATATATTAACTATAAATCACTTCCCCATTTTTCCCTTCTCACCTTATTCTTGTTTTCTTAGGCATAGATTTTACCACCACCATAAAATATCTAGATTTCGATTCTCACCTATCAACCTCCACTCCACAATGCTCTCTCCACATTAAATATTCAAAAGGTAAGTAGGAGATATTTTCCACAGCAAGTCAAATTGTGATATTGCTATCAGGATTTAACTGTGTAGTTTTTTTTAGTCAAACTCATTGACCCATGATTCATGAGTAGTGGTTCACCGAACCCATCTCTCATGAGAATGAAATGGAACACTTAGCACTCATTGGATCTAGGTGATGCTCACAACGGTGAAGCACCGGGACTTCCCGCAAGGTCGCCCATCCCAGTACTACTCCAGCTCGAGCGCGCTTAACTACAGAGTTTCCTCCATGGTTAAACTCACTCTACTTGCATCCTCATTTGCAAAACCTTCACCAAGTGTTGTGCCTTATGAACCATTAATTAGAAATCCCCTTAAGCTCATCAATTGATAAGTAGGAGATATTTTCCATAGCAAGTCAAATTGTGATATTGCTATCAGGATTTAATTGTGTAGTTTTTTTTAGTCAAACTCATTGACCCATGATTCATGAGTAGTGGTTCACCGAACCCATCTCTCATGAGAATGAAATGGAACACTTAGCACTCATTGGATCTAGGTGATGCTCACAGAGGTGAAGCATCGGGACTTCTCGGGAGTTCACCCATCCCAGTACTACTCTAGCTCGAGCGCACTTAACTACGGAGTTTCCTCCATGGTTAACTCACTCTACTTGCATCCTCATTTGCAAAACCTTCACCACGTGTTGTGCCTTATGAACCATTCATTAGAAAGCCCCTTAAGCTCATCAATTGATAAGTAGGAGATATTTTCCACAGCAAGTCAAATTGTGATATTGCTATCAAGATTTAACTATGTAGTTTTTTTTAGTCAAACTCATTGACCCATGATTCATGAGTAGTGGTTCACCGAACCCATCTCTCATGATAATGAAATGGAACACTTAGCATTCATTGGATCTAGGTGATGCTCACAGAGGTGAGGCACCGGGACTTCCCGGGAGGTCACCCATCCCAGTACTACTCCAGCTCGAGCGCGCTTAACTATGGAGTTTCCTCCATGGTTAAACTCACTCTACTTGCATCCTCATTTGCAAAACCTTCACCAAGTGTTGTGCCTTATGAACCATTCATTAGAAAGTCCCTTAAGCTCATCAATTGATAAGTAGGAGATATTTTCCACAGCAAGTCAAATTGTGATATTGCTATCAGGATTTAACTGTGTAGTTTTTTTTAAGTCAAACTCATTGACCCATGATTCATGAGTAGTGGTTCACCGAACCCATCTCTCATGAGAATGAAATGGAACACTTAGCACTCATTGGATCTAGGTGATGCTCACAGAGGTGAAGCATCGGGACTTCCCAGGAGGTCACCCATCCCAGTACTACTCCATCTCGAGTGCGCTTAACTACGGAATTTCCTCCATGGTTAAACTCACTCTACTTGCATCCTCATTTGCAAAACCTTCACCAAGTGTTGTGCCTTATGAACAATTCATTAGAAAGCCCCTTCAGCTCATCAATTGATAAGTAGGAGATATTTTCCATAGCAAGTCAAATTGTGATATTGCTATCAAGATTTAATTGTGTAGTTTTTTTTAGTCAAACTCATTGACCCATGATTCATGAGTAGTGGTTCACCGAACCCATCTCTCATGAGAATGAAATGGAACACTTAGCACTCATTGGATCTAGGTGATGCTCACAGAGGTGAAGCACCGGGACTTCCCAGGAGGTCACCCATCCCAGTACTACTCCAGCTCGAGCGCGCTTAACTACGAAGTTTCCTCCATGGTTAAACTCACTCTACTTGCATCCTCATTTGCAAAACCTTCACCAAGTGTTGTGCCTTATGAACCATTAATTAGAAATCCCCTTAAGCTCATCAATTGATAAGTAGGAGATATTTTCCACAACAAGTCAAATTGTGATATTGCTATCAGGATTTAACTGTGTAGTTTTTTTTAGTCAAACTCATTGACCCATGATTCATGAGTAGTGGTTCACCGATCCCATCTCTCATGAGAATGAAATGGAACACTTAGCACTCATTGGATCTAGGTGATGCTCACAGAGGTGAAGCACCGGGACTTCCTGGGAGGTCACCCATCCCAGCACTACTCTAGTTCGAGCGCACTTAACTACAGAGTTTCCTCCATGGTTAAACTCACTCTACTTGCATCCTCATTTGCAAAACCTTCACCAAGTGTTGTGCCTTATGAACCATTCATTAGAAAGCCCCTTAAGCTCATCAATTGATAAGTAGGAGATGATAACTTGGTGAAGGTTTTGCAAATGAGGATGCAAGTAGAGTGAGTTTAACCATGGAGGAAACTTTGTAGTTAAGCGCACTTGAGCTGGAGTAGTACTGGGATGGGTGACCTCTCGGGAAGTCTCGGTGCTTCACCTCTGTGAGCATCACCTAGATCCAATGAGTGCTAAGTGTTCCATTTCATTCTCATGAGAGATGGGTTCGGTGAACCACTACTCATGAATCATGGGTCAATGAGTTTGACTAAAAAAAAAACTACACAGTTAAATCCTAATAGCAATATCACAATTTGACTTACTGTGGAAAATATCTCCTACTTATCAATTAATGAGCTTAAGGGTCTTTCTAATGAATGGTTCATAAGGCACAACACTTGGTGAAGGTTTTGCAAATGAGGATACAAGTAGAGTGAGTTTAACCATGGAGGAAACTCCGTAGTTAAGCTCACTCGAGTTGGAGTAGTACTAGGATGGGTGACCTCCCGAGAAGTCCCAGTGCTTCACCTCTGTGAGCATCACCTAGATCCAATGAGTGCTAAGTGTTCCATTTCATTCTCATGAGAGATGGGTTCGGTGAACCGCTACTCATGAATCATGGGTCAATGAGTTTGACTAAAAAAAACTACACAGTTAAATCCTGATAGCAATATCACAATTTGACTTGCTGTGGAAAATATCTCCTACTTATCAATTGATGAGCTTAAGGGGATTTCTAATGAATGGTTCATAAGGCACAACACTTGGTGAAGGTTTTGCAAATGAGGATGCAAGTAGAGTGAGTTTAACCATGGAGGAAACTTTGTAGTTAAGCGTGATCAAGCTGGAGTAGTACTAGGATGGGTGACCTCCCGGGAAGTCCTGGTGCTTCACCTCTGTGAGCATCACCTAGATCCAATGAGTGCTAAGTGTTCCATTTCATTCTCATGAGAGATGGGTTCGGTGAACCACTACTCATGAATCATGGGTCAATGAGTTTGACTAAAAAAAACTACACAGTTAAATCCTGATAGCAATATCACTATTCAAAAGGTAACAATGTCTCCTTCCAATTTCTATTATTAAATTTCATTTTTATCTCATCACCAAATAAATACTAATCTAAGTTTCTCATTGCAGAGTATGGTCTTTATTAGACAAAGACACAGACTATGTGTATTGTATATGTTATGAGCTCATTGTTGTGTATTTTTCTTTCACAAGAACATCAATATCATAAAGTATATCTTTAAGGCAAACAATGCCTCTTCAAATGTGTTCCCTACAAGGCCATTACAAATACAACACATAAAATAATGTAAATAAATTACGTGAGTCATTATTTGGTGTAAAGGTCTCCTTTATGACATCAACCAAATTGATGGATGACCATATCCTTGAAATATATTTTTGGCATTCATTTTATCTCTTCACATACACCTTTCCAACACCCAAACGAGGTCAGATTTCAAATAAATCCACTTGTTTTTTACAAAAATACAATGAAAAAAGGTGTTGCAACAAAAAAATCTGATAATATGTGTCAAAATACCTTCAATAAGAAATTCCAGGTATATGACAAAATTATTGTGTAAGCTTTTGGTTTCTAAATACTACTTGCTTTCTTAAATACTTGTTTACATTTCAATGTTTTTCTTCCTCTTGTTAATTATGCTTGGTACATCCATTGTCCCTTTAATATATTCAATTCTAATAGCATTTTTTATGTTACACTATTCTTCAGGTTGCTATGAACACTGCCACAATCAAAGTCATACAATAGGCATCAACAACTACCAATCCCTATGTCTTAACACAACTACACCAGCCAAATGAGGATTCCATTTTTTATCTTTTTTTTGTTTCCAAAATAATATTGTATTGATTGCAATTTAATCAAATTTTTTAACTGTAATATTATTGTCAATTTATAGTGCAACATTACATGCACCTTTTATATAATCTCGACATTATGTTATCATGTATTCCAATGAATGAGAAAAATCACAAAGTATTGTGTATATCATAATTTCCAATTTATACTGCAACATTTTACATGCGCATTTTATATGGTCTTAAAATTAATCTATCATGACTTACCCATGACATGACACAAATTACTCTTTGTTTTAACCTTTCTACAACATAATTACACTTTAATATGTTATAACTCATTGGCTACATTATGTGCAATTAACTTGATATTCTTTTACATATTCTTGCTCTACAATTTTCCTTACTATAACATAACTTTTTATTTCACGCATTTAACTCAATATACCCGTCACAATTAATTTTTCTCATTATTAATAAATAAGCTTATTTACATTTTTCTAACTAGAAACTATCTCCTATAATTGCATTTTAATAAATGTGTGACTCATAATATATGTTACTATATCATTTCAAATAACATTGCATTCTAATGTTAAAGCTTCATTTTAAAAATTGATATTAACCTTATTTGCTAATTACAAACTATCTCCTATTATTGGATTTTAAATAATGTGTTTTTTATCAATTAAGAAGCCTAACAAGGGGGTTGACCCTTACATTAAAAAGACCTGAAGGTGAAGTTTCAAATCATTAAAAATCCTAAAGCAAAAATAACCAAGAAAGAACACAAAGCGCAATTACTTTTAACTCAAAAAGAAAGGGCCAAACTCACATTGCATGAGGAGGAGGGTGTGAGTTATTTCTATGCCTTTAGACAATTGTCCATGCAATACTATCCTTATGATGGAATATGGATGAAGTGACTGAGAGGGGGGGGGGGTGAATCAGTCAACCATAAAACACTTTACAATTATTTCTTTCCAGATCCCTCAGGATATCTTAATGAATATTATCTGTTAAACACTTGGTAAATAGATTGCAATAACTTTGTAGATGCAGAAAGTATTAGCAAAATTATCTTTAGATATTCATCAGCACTTGTATATGATTAAGATAACAATTAAGAACACAAGAGACACAAGATTTAACGTGGAAACCCAATATGGGAAAAACCACCAATGTATCTAGATACTGATTTTCACTTTTCTGAAGTGATGCCCGATTAGAAGCCAACCCGGTAAAAGGTTACAAAACACACTGTTAGGTGTGACCTTGTTAGAGGATTTAATCACCCTGCTAGGAGTGGCCTGGTGAGAGGACTTGAAAATAATTCAATGGAATTGTCACCTTGTTTAGAGGATTTACAATATGGTTGTTAAACCAACTCAGTTAAGAGATTTAGAATTCATTGTTACAATGATAAAAAAGGTAACAATGAAAATGACCTGTATAATAATGCAACTGCCTTGCTGATTACAGATCTCTGTTCTGCGTAAGTGTGATCCTTCCTGATTGAATATATCTCTGCTGCTCCTCAAGGATATCTGATCATCCTTCACAATTTCGCACACACCTTTCATGTCTTTCTTCTATATATCTTCTGCTGTAATTCTTATTTATTTTTCACATTTGACCTTTCATTTATATGATTTTAGATTTGTCAAATCGACATTACTTAGTATAACAGTCGGCTGAATTAAGAAAACTTTATTTGCAAAAATCCTTCAAGGGCCGACAGTGCTCGGTGACCATAACTTTCTACAATCTTTCGGAGACCGAGGGAACTCGGTAAACACTGATAATCCTTTTTTCTTCGATAACCGACTGAACTCGGTAAATGCTAACTTTTCTTCGATAACCGACTGAACTCGGTAGATGCTAACTTTTCTTCGACAACTGACTGAACTCGGTAAACACTAAATTTTCTTTGACGACTGACTGAACTCGGTAAATGCTAATTTTTCTTTGATAACCGAGTGGACTCGGTAGGCACTAAATTTACTGACAAGCAGACCGACTAAGCTCGGTAGGTACTAAATGTTGCGGATTATGACATTGTGTGACATCAAAGACAATACATAATTTGAGTAGCAATGTCTTCAGACAATTGTTTCCAACACCTTAGGCTCCCCAACGAATGAGACATCATTGGGGCAGTTGTCAACACAGCAACCAGAGTGTTGTAGAAGTTGGGTAGCATCAATAGAATCTTGGTGTAGATAAGAAGCAGAAGTAGAGGGAGCGTAAGGGTCCTCATGGCCAGGGGGTATTATACTAGCAGAATTAGGGGCAACAAAAAGAGTTACAATAGGAGTAAGATTCAAAATAGCAGTAGTAACCTGATCTGCAGTAGGATCTTGATCTATAGAAGAGGCATCATCAAGGTTTCACACAACAGTCTCGTATTTGTAAGAAGCCTTTGAGTTCTTAGAGGAAGAATCAAAAAAAGTATTAGAAGCATGAATAGTCAAATGGTCATTACTTACAGTCTTCCACCAAGTAGCAACACCTTTTCAATGTAGAAGAGCACAGTCAGTAGCCATGTGTCCAATAGAGAATCAATATCTAAAATAGAAGAGGAGGCCCTCATAATCTAGTGCTTGATTCCATGGCATATCATGGACCATGAGCACTACATCCCCTGAAAGAAATTAGGAGACATCCATATCAACCAAGATATGGGTGAAAGTAGAGTGGTCCATAGTAGTTGTAGCTTCATCAGATTTTAGGAATTGGCCAATGGAGTTCCCAACAACCTTAAAGAAAGACATCTCCCATCAATGGAGTGGGAGATTTAGAGGTTGAACCCACACTAAATGCACATTGAGTGGTTTAGTAAGAGGTTTAAATGAGACTTTCCAGGGTTTGGCAGAAAAGGAGTGATTCCCCCAAACCCATAACTTGTTCAAAACCACATCTTGATCAGTAGAAGAAGAAAATGAGGCAATAAAAAACCACTTAACATAAGGATAGATCTCAATATCACTTGAGACTAATGGTCTCCAAGAGTTGGTATCCTACCAGTGCAGGTCTAGAAGAGAGGTCCAAAGGCATGCGAGTCTACCAACCAAGCCACGACTCTGGTAGAACTCCACATTATCTGATACTCCTAAAGATTTATTTTTGTTGTCATTAGTTTTGTTAAAGTCATAGTGATTGTCAAAATCATTCGGTAAAGAAAATAAGTAATTCGGGAAAGGGAAAGACAGTTTCAGTAAAGGGAAATAAGAAACAAGCACCGAGCAAAGCAAGGCAGGCACCAAATAGTTACCGAGTCACAGTAGTTATCGAGTCGAAGAGCAAGTCAGTTACCGAACTGAGTATACATGTTACCGAATAAGAACAAAATGTGTTAATGAGTAACAGAGGCCAACATAATAGATTATGCTAGATACATTGAATCTGAACATGGAGCATAAAGCATTTTGCAAATTTCAAGAAGATTATTTGGTAAATCATTGGAGATATAAACAAAATGATTTTGCATGATTACAAGGTAAGTTCCACCAATGGAAATTAAGTGGAATATATACATTGGAGATGTAACCAATGCTAGTACCATTTAAGGAGAAGAATCTAGAACATCTCCACCACTTATAGATCAAGTATAAAAGGATCAATGTATGAAGATCAGAATGTGAGAGTAGATAAGAGAAATTATAGAGAACAGGTGATGATCAAACAGAGAAGAATGTGAAGGTGATGAAGAGAAGAGAAGCTACCGAGTAATAGAACTGTGAATGTGAACCAGAGTTGAGGCTACCGAGTACAGAAGTTGAATTATGATTAAGATGAAGAATGAGGTAATATGATATTGAACATATTGAGTCTGACAAGCATTTGTTGATGCATCATTACAGATATTTTTAGTAATGGTTTATATTGGAATAAGAATTTTAAATTCCCTTAATCGAGTAGGCCCTAATAGGTCCTAATTTGTAAATCCTTTAACAAGGTACATCTCTTAGATTAGAGTTGTAAAATCCTTAAGCAAGGTAGACTGAAGAAGTGTTTGTAGTCCTAGCATAGTAAATACTCTTAATAGGGTAAGTTGCCAGAAGTAGCTAAATTTTGTAGCTCTAACTGAGCAACTTTTTTTACTGTAGTTGTGAAGGATTGTGGGTACCATCCCCACCGTAGATTTTTCCCTCTAACCAAGGGTTTCTGCGAGACCAAAAGTCATGGTGTTATGAGTTATGTTTTAAGTGTTGATTTTTATATTTGTTAATGTTTCATGCAATGTTTATAATTTGGTAAATGTTCAGAATAAGTTGATAAAAAAATTTGGAGTACTGATTCACCCCTCCCCTCTCAGTACTTGACTTTCCATCATTAATCCGACAACTAGTATCAAAGAAGAATCTCTTATTTAGAAGTTTAACCACTTGACAGGAAATATCTAAAGAGATGGAAAGCTATAGGTATGAAAAGGTGATTGACAATATGAACATGGACCTGAATTTTGTAAATGATCATATTGATGAACTAAGAAGAAAGTTGAAGCATTCGCTTAACAAGAGAAAGGAGTTATCGCATCAACTGAAAGATACTCAAGATCAGGTTGAAGAAATTGAAGAACAATCAGAGGGAAGTTTGTTTGATGAATCTGAAGCTTCCATAGAAGAGCTGACTGAAAAGATCAAATCCTAACTAATCAAGTAAAATCATTGAAGAGGGAACAAGAAGTTAAATCGGTAAGAATGTGTGAAGTCCTCGAACAAAAGAGAAAAGTTGAAGATGATAAGAGAGTGATAGAAGATGAGAAAAGGAAAATGAGTACAAGAATGAATGAGAAAGATGTGGAAATACAAAGGTTTACACAAAATCACTTTAATATTACAGACTAGTTAATCGGTGTTAATCAAGAGATCACACGAAAAGTTGAAGAGATTGTTGGACTAAGATCAGAAAATGAACATCTAAAGAATGAACTAAAATCTGGAAAGGATGCAAATGAATTATTGAAAAGGAATGAAGAAACATTAAGAATATTGGATAAACAACTTAGAGTTCAAAGACAACCAAGAGATACAACTGGACTTGGGTTTACTAAAAATATCACTACCAAGAAGGGAGAGTCCTCAAATCAAGCAACCAACTAAAATACTACTACCCCACCAAAGACGAAGAAGCCTATTGGTTATCATTGTGGGAAACCTGATCATACAACCAATGTTTGCATGAGAAAAAGAGGTAAACCACCGAGCATTCCTAAATTTTATGGTTATTGTTACAATTGCAATAAGTATGGACATAAAGCATTTGAATGTAGATCAAAGATTGCTAACAATACAAGGAAGATAAAATTCAATGGTTACTACAATACTTGCAATAGATATGGTCACAAGTCTAAAGATTGCATATCACAAAGAAAAAATGTCAAATGGGTACCTAACCAACAAAAAACTGCAAACAACTGACAAGGCTCAACAATACCATGGGACTACAACACAAGAATTTCATGTATACATTATGTGGGAGATTTGGACACATAGAAGCAAATTGCACATTGATGCATGGTAGAAACAATATAAGGTCACAGAGAAATCCTAGAATGGCATATGTTCACTGTCATAAGGTAGGTCACCTAGCCAAAAATTGTGGGTACCAAGGCAAATGTCCAACCGAGGAAGAAATAAATGAAACAATTCAAGTAAATGTTGAATAAATAAGAAATCAGATGAATAAAATATGGAGGAGAAAGTCTCTAGATGATGGAATTGCACTTGGAACAATCGATGGCACCTCATCCTCTCGATCGAGTGCACCTATCTTCACCTAATTGATCAAAGGTATGTGTAGGAACTGTGAGCTAAATTTCAATCTTAAATCGGTTCCTAACATTTGTGCAAAGATCCATATAAGCATACTAAGATGCATCTGGATATATGTTGTGAAGTTAACATTTCATGTTTGATCGGTAAAAGTCTATGTTATTTTTTTTCATTTGGTGTAAGGAAGTGTAATTTGGTAACCAGTCAAAAGGGTGTCAATGACAATATTAAATGCTAAAATTATAGTCATTGGAAACCCTAATCAAGAAAAAGGTATAAATAAACCACTTTGCTATTTTATTTTTACCTTATGTTTTTAAGAGCACTTGAGCACATTGCAAAGACAAGTCTTTTGAAAGCATTCGAGTGATTGGACTGAACAGATCTAAGCATTATCAAGGATATTTGAGTGATTTCTAGTATTTTCTTGAATTGTGAAAGTGCGACCAAGTTGATATTCAAATGAAACCCTACTTTAGTCAAGCATTCATATCTTTGAATCGATGGCACGTAAAGTACAGAAACTTGTTGTCGTTGAGAAATTTGATCCTATTAATCCAAAATAAAAGCTACCTCCAACTAAAGCCATTGAACCTAACAAGATGGGAGCTCTATCTTCAATTCCTCCAAGACCAATTTTGATCAAAGACATTTGTGCCTTCATTCATTGTAAGATCGAGGAAATCTATCAAACTGATATCGACACATCATTCCAGAATCTGTGTGTGAATGGGAAGTTGAAGGATGAAAATATCCATTTGGAGACTAAGGGATTAATGTATGCCCTGCATGTATCGAGTGTATTCAAATGTGAATGGATGAGAATTTTATTGAGCCAAGTTCATGACTATTTTATGTGGCTCGATGCACCAATCAAGATCACAAAAGATGTTTTACATATTGTGACTAGTTACCCAATCGGTGATAGAGAAAAGGCCAACAAGAAAACTGACAAGAACAAGTTGTGTGAGTTGACACAGCTAAATAGGATGGAAGAGGTCTCAAATTATTAACTGAAGATCATGAATTGATATTTGCATGTAATCTTATATCCTACCAAATATTCCAGCCATCCTGAGTAGATAGTGTACCATGTGGACTAGTGGACATTGCATATAAGATAGTCAAGAAGGACATGAAGATTGATCTATGTGAGATCTTGCTAAAATAGTTTGATGATAATATGAACACTATTTGGAAAGTAGAGACCAACACTTTGAAGTTCGGTTCATTGTTGGTATGTATATTCTTTTACTTTCAAAACTTATTCCCATTAATCAGTAATGTAGTATGGAGTGTGAAGAAACTAATTATATATCAGATAAATGAATTCATTCAAAGTCTAGGAGACAACTTTGATATTATAATGAATGACTATTTCACTAAGTTTCAAACTAGAATGCACAAGAAATTCATAATTTCACCTTAGTAAGTGGAAGATCACCGAGACACTATTTGTTTTGAAGTGGATACCGACACATGCATTGTGAAAGTTGTGGAGCCAAGGACTATCTAGCTATAGTCAATGGGCTACGAAATTGACAGACACTACATCTCAGCAGATTGAAGCCCTATTAGCTAAACCTATTGATAAGAGAGCTAATCGGTATTGAACATATGAAGAGGTAAAAGAAAAGATAAAACTAGGTATATTAATACCTAAGGCTCGTAGAAAAATAAGTATATAATACCTAAGGTATATAATTTATTTTATCAATTATTATATATATTGATATATATGTATATATATAATAAATTGTTTTTCACAATAATCATATAGTCAGTATTATTTATCTGACCAATGCTACAAACATCAACACTCCCTCTTAGCTAGGGAGGATAAATTAATCGAATGTCAACACTTATGATCCCTCACCATAGCTACACAAAACTGCTATAATCATTAACACTCCCACTTAGCTAGGGAGGAAAAATATATTAGCTCAATTTAATATGTGGGTATAGATAATCATTTAAAATTTATATCACTTTACTGATATCACAAGCAATGGTCTTCAAGTATCAAATCTGTGATACTCACCAAGTGCTCATAGCAATGGTCTCAAAATATCAACTCACAAGATATTCACCAAGTGCTCAAAATGATTTTCATGAGTAATGGTCTCCAAGTATCAAATCCATGATACTCGCCAAGTACTCAGAGTAATGGTCTTCAAATACCAAGTCCATGATATTCACCAAGTACTCAAGATGTATTGTATGATATGTGCACTAGTATCACATATAAGATACTTACCATATAGACATGATATTATATAGACTGATCATGGCATGTCTATAGATATTACTTCACATAATATCCACCATGAAGATCTCTAAATCATCTATGGTTTATTTAATGATATCTACCATGATGTCGAAGAGATCCTAACCATCATGACATGTCCACGGATATCAAGTCACGTGATATCCATCATGATGGAGATCTTGCAAAGTCGTCACCTCACAACATCAATCAAATACAAGTGTTCATTATCAAAAAGTCATCACCTTTCTCCAATGTTCACAGAAGGGCCCATAAGTCCTGGAGTCACACACATGAAATCCACCTTGACTCGTCTCAGAGGGTGGATCCATCATGGCTCATCCCAAAGGGTGGAAACAAGGGCTTTCACCTTAGACTTCTCTCTCAAAGAGAAGAATGGAATAACATACAAGATAATAGATCACATATGTTAACACTCCTTTTCATCTAAGGCTTCATTCTCTATCATACCAAGTTTATCTCGAAAGTATGCAACCTTCTCTCTAGCAGGAGACTTGGTGAGAATATTAGCCATATGTTCTGTAGTGATAATGTACCTCGAATAGCATACTTATGCAGTATATCTCTTATATAGTTTGCATCACTCTAGGTGAACCCCAAGTTATGTAGGAGTTAGCATAAAGGCATTTCAACCAGCACACATGGGACTCAATCTCATGATCATAGTCCTCTATATATTCCCTTTAAGGTCTTGTAACAACCTCATCAGCTCCTCGTCCAAGGTTTTTTTTAGATGAACTATCATACTCCCTCTGAATCTAATATCAACCTTCTACGAGAAAGTCATGTCTTTGTTCTTTAGTTTGCATTAAGTTGTTTTCTTGAATGCCTAACCATCTATCTAGGAATATCATGACATAGATATTTGCATAAAATCCTTCTAGCTCACATGCATGGAATTGCATCATTTGAATCACAATTCTTTTTTTTTCTTTTATAGTTTCATGGTCACTAGGGAAACCATCTTGATATAGTTTACTCCCTCTAATTCAATATGACCAAGATCCTTGGAAATCAAATAAGGTATATCCTCTAGATGTTGTACTGACTCCCTCTAAAACTTTGAGTACTAACATCAACATTTAACCTTCTCGTCCAAGGTTGCCTCTGATGGTTCGTCAGACTTATTCTGAATGTGATATCAACCTTCTGACCTTCTCATCCAAGGTTGTTTCTATAGGTTTGTCCCTCTAAATGATATTTTCTTTCTTTGAAGAAATGTTTCAGCCATCAAATCAATCCCATGACTACAAGCATCAAACTCTTTCTCTCTTGAATGCAATCACATATGCCTCTTGATTCATCCTGAAAGTATTTCAGATAGAGATTTACAAATAGTTCATAAAACTAAACCATCCTAAAGAAAAATACCAAAGATAGAAGCATGCAATATTTACTAACCAATAGTATAGAATAAATTACAAACTCAAAAATTATGTGCATTAATAAAACATGAAATACTTATCTTTTATAAATTTTAAGTATTTCATTCTGTAAGGTGAGTCCACATAGAAAATATCATGCAAATTCACAAAATGATGTCGTCGTTCTTGAACATTACCATAATTCTTCACATGAGATGTCTTGAATATCCAAAGGTTCTATACACTATGACAACCTTCAATATGATTGGATTTGCCTTCAAGCGGTTAGGCTTTTAAAGAAGGAACCTCGCTCTTTTACAGATTTCGCATAGACCTGTACACAGTCGGTCATAACTTTTGAACCTAATAGTTTCTCTCCAATTGCTCCAGTGAGATTCTTCTAAAAAAATTTATCACCAACATATCCAAAATTCAGCAAAATCCAACGGTGCATTTGTGAGATATGATCCTTGTATTGAGACTGTATTTTCTGAGACAATCACACATTCACCATCAACAAACTAGTCTCTTACATTTGCAACTTGGCTCTAATACCATGTTAAGGTTTTAGGATCATTGCAAATGTAATAGCATTATCTGATTGTATGTGTTTTCCAAATGAATCGATCTCTTTATATTTATACTGTTAGAGTAAAGTATTAATTTAATTATGTTAATTAAATTAACTTTACTCCCTTCTTAAGATGCCACCTTATTTTGCTTTAGTTGTTTATATTTAAACACACATGCACTAGTTGTTTTAAACTCATGCACTAGTTATTTTAAATATAAACTTGCATGTGTTAATCTTGTAATAGTTAAACTAATTATTACATGCACTAGGGTTTGCCTTTCAAGGCTTTCGATCTCCTTTATAAGGATGATCCATTGTACATTTAATTCATTATTTGTAGATATTTTCTTCTTCATATTTTTTAGTCAAACCCTTGGCTTCTTGTCTCTACCTCATTGTAACAGGTTTTTGTATGCAGGTGATCTTCGGGTTTTGTGGATTTGTGTTGCTCAAATTTTACATGGTATCAAAGCCTAATCTGCTACAGCTTGTTCGTGTTTGAAAGATTAAGAGATTCGAAATTCATATATTTTAGATTAGGGTTCTTTTTTAGTTTTTTATTGAAATTAGGGGGTCCCTAAATTTTGGTGCACTTTGAGCTCAAACAAACCTCACTATTGAGCTCACAGCGCCCAAAAACCCCTATTTTGATATAAAACACATCAAATTTGGACAACTTTGCATTTTGGGGCATTTTTTTGGTACCAGACATAGCACGCTTCCCGTGGCAGAATTTGTACTGACTGGCATGCTTCCCGAAGTAAAATTATCTATTTTGGCACACAAATCAAGACAAAAAATTTATTGTCTAGTACGCAAATTAAGACCCAAAAATTGGCAAGCAAATCGAGACAAAAATTTGAAAGACCTGGCACAAATCCCGAGGCGCGCATGCGAATTTACAAAAAAAATTTCTTTTTTGGCCGGCGACGGCCAGGTGGCCGTCAAATTTAAGCCAAGCGAATGCAGTTTTAGCCCCTGGTCATATGGCAACCAGGGGCCCAGAATTTTAGCCCCAAGGGCCTTATATGCTGCAACGGCCATTTGGCCGTCAATTTAAGCCCGTGAAGTGCTGGCGTCAGCACATCTAGACACCATTTTGGGCCCTCCAAAGCACTCGATGGTTTTTTGCTCATAACTTGAGCATACAGTGTTGAAATTGGGCAAACGATATATCATTGGAAAGCTGGTTCCGAGCTCTATCCGGATCTGGAGTTTGAATTTTTTATTTTTATTTTTATGGTGTTTTTTACTGTCAAAGCCAGATGTTCACTTCTGCACTTTGGGAGCTCTATCTTGCACATTCGGACTCTTTTTTTGGAAAATGATATATCATTGGAAAGCTTGTTCAGAGAGCTTTTCAGTGTTGTGAGTCATTTTTCCAGATTCTACTCCAAGTACATTTTATTTAATTTTTTGCATTTTTGCAATCTGGTGGATATCTTGGATGTTATAGGTCCTGGGATCTCTTCCCTTTAGGGGATGGCTCTTCTTAGGTTGTTCTTTTGTTTCAGCAGCCTTCGCTCTTCTTTGAGCAGTGTATACTTCACTTTTGTAGCATTCTTTTATGCACATACACTGAGATAAAGTGTCATTTTATTGCATGCTTGGAATCTTGAACATGTTTGTGCTATTTGTACTTGCACTCCATTATAAAGTGTCATGGGGGGTTTGATGTTTGCCCTTGTTTTCCATCTACCTTTGTCAAGTGAGTGTTCCTTCCACGACATTAGCCTTGGGGTATCTTTATTTGTGTTTGTACTTTCATTGCACCTTTGATGTTCCTAGTTCTTCACAATGCAGTTCTTATTGGCACTATTTTCAGTGTACCTATCACCTCCCCCTTGTCAGAATTATGGGGGGGTTTCTACTGATCGTTCTTCTTCTTCTTTGGTTTGATAGTGTGAGCTATGTATTTAGTATTTGTTCCTATGTACTAGGTGGATGCAATGGCTGGGTACCTATGCATTTCGATGAGATGGATCATTTACCATATAAATACTCTTTTTGTCCTATTTTTGGATGCACTCTTCCAGCTTTGATTGATCAGCTCTTTAGGCTTTTGGTGTTTATGTCATCTGTATCTTCGAGTTCAAGTGTTTGCCTTTGTTTGCCTCCTGATTCGAGTAGTGTCATTTGAGGGCACTCATGCAGATTATAGTCTTCTCTACCTGGTCATATTTATGTAGAGGATCTTCATATCATCAGTTTCTTCCTGACAGAGTTTGCATTTTCATGCTTCAGTGATGTTGTACATGTTCATCTTTGTTCTTATTTTCTGGAACATTCCTAGTTTTGGAGGCTTCTTCAGTCCTTCAAACTAGTCTTTGTCTCTTTTTGGAGTAGAGTTTGTCCCATGTGGTTTTCTCTATTTCTCCGCTTTATAGAGACTCTCTTTTGTACTTGGGTACCTCATCAGGTCATGTTGTCGGGACCTATTTTATGTTTTCAGCACTATAGTTTCCTTTGCTTTCTTCTTGCATTGTTTGTAGCTACATTGTTGCTTATCTTAAGGGGGGGTGTTAGAGTAAAGTATTAATTTAATTGTGTTAATTAAATTAACTTTACTCCCTTCTTAAGATGTCACCTTATTTTGCTTTAGTTGTTTATATTTAAACACGCATGCACTAGTTATTTTAAACTCGTGCACTAGTTGTTTTAAATATAAACTTGCATGTGTTAGTCTTGTAATATTTAAACTAATTATTACATGCACTAGGGTTTGCATTTCAAAGCTTTCGATCTCCTTTATAAGGATGATCCATTGTACATTTAATTCATTAATTTGAAGATATTTTATTCTTCATATTTTTTAGTCAAACCCTTTCCTTCTTCTTGTCTCTACCTCCTTGTAACAGGTTTTTGTATGCAGGTGATCTTCAAGTTTTGTGGATTTGTGTTGCTCAAATCTTACATATACATTACAAGGACAAGAAGAGACATGTCCCTTCAGGGGACATGTCTATTCATTAATTTATTTTATATATATATGTATGTATGTATGTATGTAACATTTCCCATAATAATCATATAGTCGGTATTATTTATCTGACCGATGCTACAAACATCAAGAATGATGAATAATTTGTTAGAAAATCTGGGTGTTACTTTTGAAGAAGATGAGGCGGGTACATCTAAGATCAAGGCAAAGAAAACAAGAGTGAAAAAAGAAACACCTAGTCCTAAGGGATCAAGTCCATTGACAAGGTATACTTGTACACCGAAGGAGAAGAAGAAACATGAGGTACAAAAACCGAAGCCTAAGACATATATGAGGAAAAATAAAACATCTGGTAGACCAAGGAGAAAGCTGGAGCTACAAGAAAATAGTGAGACAGAATTAGAATATTTAAGCAAATTTAAAGTTGTGCAAAACCAACCCTCAAAATCTAAAAACTTTAGATGAATTTCTTGAAAGTCTCAAAAATTATGGAGGTTTTGCAAGAATTAAATATGCAAAATATGAAACGAGGAGTGATGCAGAAAAAGAAAAGATTGAAGAGGTTGTTGTGTTTACATTGCACAAAATTGGAACTATTCTGGTTGAAGTTGCCAACCAAATACTTGATGAGCTATGCAAGAAAATTGATGTTAGATGGAAGTATGTTATGACTTCTGAAAAGAAAGTGAGAGAAAGATCCCTAGCAATTAATGTACCTAAATTGTTGGTACAAGAAATAAAAGAAGCATTGAAGGAGTACTCAAAGAGATTTCTTGTAAAAAGCAAAGCATTAAAGATCATGGTTGGTGAGCTAGAAGCAGTGCAATTGAATGTAGATGAAATATGGAGAAAAGATTTCTTTTCTAACCAATCAACCAAGACTAAGGCAAACCAAGGTAAGTCAGATCCTATTGACTTGACCCTAAAAAAAGATGAAGTGATCATTGAGGATATCGTTGAAAAGGATCCAGCAAAAGAAATAAAACATGATGAAGATGTCATGGTCACTGAGGACAAGGACACTGAAGAAATGAAAATTGATGATGTTGCTAATACAAAATTGATGGATGAAGATTTTGTTCTAGAACAAGTAGTTGATTTTCCCGAGATTAATGAGTTTATCTCAAAAGTTACTAAAGAAATTCCTACTAATGTAAAGAAGTCCACTGAACAAGTAAAGGAGACCAAACAAAAGGAAACCAAGGACAACAAAGAGACTGAGACTACAACAAGTCAGAATACTAAGCCGGTCACTTCTACCGAGACCACGGGACAACAGCAAAATATAGAAAAACAAGAGCAAAAGGAGCACGCAAAGGAGGAGTAAGAAAATAAAAAAGAGAAGAAACAGGAAGAAAAGAAGAAATATAAGCATGAAGAAGAAAGAGAAGAAAGAAATGAGGATACCACTACAGTGACTACATCTGGTGCAATGAAGACATCATGTTCCCCTAAGTTTTCTATTGGAAAAAGTGTACAAATAGAGGAGAAAAACTCCAAGAAAAGAAAGCATGAGAAAGCAAAAATTGACTTAAGCCAACCTATAGTAATTCCAAAGGTAGATATCTCTTTCCAGCTAAGCCCTAAAGAGCTATCTAAATTCAGAGATCTACTTAAAATGAAAGCCAAGAAACAAAAGACAGATGTGCTAGAGAGTGTTAAAGATATACTGCAAGAAATTGTTCCTAATGCTTGTATAAATGAAAAGGGCAGTCTACTAAGTCAATTGGAAGAACTGGTAAAACAAGTGAAAAAACCTAGTACAGAGGCCACCGAGTATCTAATGCAAGTGCACGGGAAGAACATGGAGAATAAGATAATTGAAGATCTACTTCAATTTGTTACATTAGATAAGGTATAACTTTCTGAATTGGTTGCACACTTAGAGAATGAGTTGAAAACCATTATTTTATGAGCTAAGAAAAGAAGAGAATAAGATCATATGGAACTTCTAGAGTTGCAAGCAATTTTGATACCCCAAATTGAATCACTACAAAAGTATATTCATAAAGCTAAAGGATTAGTGAATACCTCTAACATCAATGCTATGGATAGCATGATTGGATTAGCGGCTGACATTGGTGAGAAAATTGTGGTGTTCCAAACACTGAAGGAATCATGGGAGTCATCCCTGAGAGATGCAATGAAGAGATACCAATATATTCTTTATAAAATTCCACCACCGGATCCAAATAATTAATTTTGTTTTTGGCATATTTGTCAAAAAAGGGGGATAGATATATGTATATAAGAGAGATATACTATCAGTCATAAGGAGTTATGTCCATAGGAAGTATTATCACAGGGGGAATCATAGAGAATTATGAGTTATAGGTTATACCGAGAGTTTATACATGGTCAGATTTTGATGACTTTAAAGTTTTTAACAAAAAAGTCAAACTAATGCCAAAGGGCGAGATTGATACTCCTAAAGAGTTATTTTTGTTGTCATTAATTTTGTTGAAGTCATATTGGTTGTCAAAGTCGGTCGATAAGGCAAATACATCAGTCGATAAAGGAAAAGACAGCTTTGGTAAAGGGAAATAAGAAATAGGCACTGAGCAAAGCAAGACAGATATCAAACAGTTACCGAGTCATAGTAGTTACCGAGTCGAAGAGCAAGTCAATTACCGAGCCGAGTATACATGTTACCGAGTAACACGAACCAACATAACAGATTATGTTAGGTACATTGAATCTGGACACCGAGCATAAAATGTCTTACAAATTTGAAGAAGATTGTTTGGTAAATCATTAGAGATATAAACAAAATGATTTTGCATGATTAGAAGGTAAGATCCACCAATGGAAATTAAGTGAAATATATACATTGGAGATGTAACCAATGCTAGTACTGTTTAAGGAGAAGAATCTAGAACATTTCCACCGCTTCTACATCGAGTATAAAAGGATCAGTGTATGATTATCAGCATGTGAGAGCAGAGAAGAGAAATTACAGAGAACAGGTGATGATCAAACAAAGAAGAATGTGAAGGTAATAAAGAGCAAAGAAGCTACCGAGTAATAGAACAATTAGAGCAGAACTGTGAATGTGAATCAGAGTTGAGGCTATCATGTACAAAAGTCGAATTGTGATTAAAATGCAGAATGGGGTAATATGATATTGAACATATTGAGTCTGACAAGCATTTGTCGATGCATCATTATAGACATTTTTAGTACTAGTTTATAGTGTAATCATAATTATAAAATCCCTTAACCGGGTAGGCTCTAATAGGTCTTAATTTGTAAATCCTTTAACATGGTACATCTCTTAGATTAGAGTTATTAAATCCTTTAGCAAGGTAGACTTAAATGTTTGTACTCCTATCAGGGTAAATAGTCTTAACAATATAAGCTATCTGAAGTAGCTAAAAATTGTAGCTCTAACCAAGCAACCTATATACTGTAGTAGTAAAAGATTGTGGGTACCATCCCCATCACAGTTTTTCTCTCTAATCAAGGGTTTCTGCAAGACCAAAAATATGGTGTTGAGTTATGTTTTATGTGTTGATTTCTATATTCGTTAATGTTTCATGCAAAGTTTATTCGATAAATGTTCAAAATAAGTTGATAAAAGTTTTTGGAGTACTGATTCACCCCTCCCCTCTCAGTACTTGACTTTCCATAATTAATCCAACAATTACCCACCGTTTCAAGGCCACAGACCACCACAGGTGTGGTACCACGGGTGAGGTCTTGGAATAGGCAATGGGACAATCTTTCACCTTTGAGGGAATGGCAACCATAGATTTGGCAGCATGGGCATAGCTCCTTCCACCAATAGTAGTAGATTTTTTTGATTTTTTTTGTGGGGGGTGAAAGGGGGGGAACCCTTCCCCTATCAGCATTAGAACCACTAGAACTAGCAGCCAAAATAGTAGCCTTCAACCCAAGCAAGGGGGCAATAGAACAATGCCTAGCAAGAAGAATCGAGGGGGACCTGAGACTAGGGCCAGCACCAAGAAGAGAATCCACCGCAGACAGAGCTCCAACACATGTCCACAGGGAAGTGGTCGAAGAGACTAGCAAGACAAGAAAGAGACCTTGTGGAAGGAACACGACGCAAGAAGCGATATTGAAACACCAACCAGGGCAAAAATCCTAGAGATCCCAACCCCAGCACATCCCAGACCAGACACAAGCGGAGTTATGCAAGTAGAGGGTGCAAAAAATGGAGGATCTCCAATAGTAACAGGGATCCTCAAACTAGTAGCCAGCAAATTGTTCGCAGACTAGCTAGAAGCAGCAACTGATAAGACACCAAACCCATCTACAACCAAGCAAATTTCCTATATGCAAAAACCTCAAATTAACTCAACAAGTTTCTAATTTCATATTATTTTAAATTAATATAAATATATAATAAACAATATAACGTAAAAGGTTCACCCCACAATGAACTGGTTGTTGCAACCCATGTTAACACAATGGTCCTTAGTTCGAATCATCACTGGCTTTCATAATGGTTCAAATCAACACAAAAAAAAAACTTGATAAAAAAGCCAAATAATGGACAACATGAATAGCCAAGAGGTACCAAAGTTGGAAATTGTTCATAACTCCAAGTCAACAAAAACAGCTCACCAACCGCAACTCAAGGTGACTTCAAACCGGATGTGCACGTTGGTCACAAACGAGGGGCCCGCATACCAAATGGACATGTTCACCTACGATGTGCCCAAGGGAGCCATAAGGATATTTGACAAGAGGCATAAGGTGGTAGGCCAACCAGATGGAGGCATAAGAGGAGATTGTCGTTTTGAGAGATAAGGTGGGACATTATTTGAGGTGGTATACGCATGGGGAGTCGTAAGGTAATCACAAAACTACCAAAGGAGGTCATTAGGCGAATTCATGTGTAGAGATAAGGGCAAAGAGAAAAGGCAAGCATAAAGATCAAAGATGATGTCACGGCACAAAACAAATCAAAGAGGCACTAACCCCATGTCTCCATGCGGCTGCTAAAGTCATTTTTGTGCTTAATAATAAGCATAAATGTGTCTCCATGCTAATTTTTTAATTAGCACATTGGATAATTCGGAATCTTCTCCTATTTTCAGGGAGCAGACTGTTGCTTAACAATTAGATTTAAGCTGTTAAAAAAAGGAGGTGCTGAAATTATGCAGTGACTGCATACTAAAAATAAGGCCAGCTATCTTCACCAATTTTCTTCCCTCCATTTTTGCATTTTCGTCTGTTCTTTCTCCCTCCAAAATTTATATTAATATATTATTATAAATACAGATTACCATTTCATATTTCACCATCCATGGGTGCTGCAGACTAGAGGAAGGCATATTGATCTGTTCAGCTTGGAAAATATTTCAGAAACTATTTGCAAGATTTCATATATGTATGGATATACGCTCTGTGCACGGCGGCCGTGCTGGACAAAGATTAACCAACAGAGCACTGTCTTGCCACAGGCAACAACCCTGAAGGGCAATCTCACTTGATTCAAGTTGATTCGAGACTCAATACTTGGTCTGCCATGAAGATTTAAGCCTGCATATCTGAACAAACATAAATACAATAAATACTCAACGCAAAAGCAAAAACTGAACAGTAACTCAGATTTGCACAAACATAGAAGCTTCCTGTTAACATCATAATGAACACATGCAATGCCTTCTCTTGTCCAAGGGGGCAGATCAAACCCTCTATTTTTCCAAATCATTAATAATTTAAAAATAAATTAATTGATTTTTTTTTAAGTTGAATGCTAAAAAATAAGCAGAATTATTAATACTCATGGGGCCACCCGCTCCACAAAAAGTTCCTAAAAAATGTTGAGCAGTCGCGGCTAATAAAAATTAGCCTAGCAGCCGCATGGGGACCTGCCCTAATGCCTCGGACTATGAAATGTAATCATCTCGGGGATGGGGTCCCCCAAATGTGACCCCATCAATTCATAGCTCTAGTCAATAGTATTCACCAATCAAAAATAAATAAATGTGCATATTACAAATCATTATAATACAAAAATCTCAAATTAATAAGCAAGTTCCTAAGTTCATATTATTTTAAATTGAAATAAAAATATAATTAATAATATAAAAATATATATATTATATTACAAATTAGTAATATATATGAAAAAAAATTCAAATTAATAAATAAATTTTAGAAATTTGCACTATTTAAAAAAGATTCTAAATTAATATGAATATATAATAAATAATATAGAAAAATATGTATTACATATTAATATTAAATGACAATCACCTACCAATTATTAATAAAAGCATGTTTCTAAATTCAGATTAAAATATTTTAAAATTTAGAAACATTCGTATCCTATAATTTTAAAATATTCTAAATAAATTTTAATTTATCATAAAATATTATAAAATAACATATATTCCAATAACAAAGTGAAATATTATATTGCCTGTTATAAACTTTTACAGTTTATTAATATTTAAAGTGTCACAGTTTTATAAAAATATAGTCTATCAATTTTCAAGCTGTCATATATAGTCCAAAAGTGAAAAAAACAAAAGTTACGGCCATCAAATTCTAGGCCTGCAAGCACCCATTCCATTTCCCAGCTAAACTGTGTATACACAATAAAATTGGTCACACAAGCAGCCTACCTGAAATGCTCACCAATAATTAGTGTTATAAAATTTTATGATACCGGATTTTCTACAATCCAAGGAGAATTATAGCAGTTATTTTGGATAAGATTGTGTTAAAGATTTTTCCGTCAATGTTTTGGGCGATCGATCATCGGGATGATAATTGAGAGCTCAAGGAAATAAAAACTGATAGAAATTGGATGATGAGAATTTGTCGATGTTTGAAGCACAAAATATTTGGTATTTGGTGATTCTGTTAGTTTTGTTCTTAAAAAGTCCTGTGGTTGCCTTTCTTCACAAATGTATGATTTGTTCATGGTCGACCAAAGAGAGGCAGTTCATGTTCAAGGTATGCATACGTTAGGTATAAGTAAAACTCATAGTAAGAATAAACTTCTGCTGCCAAAATTTATAGTTTCTATAATTTTGACTCTACAGCATCTAAAGATTGTGGCCACACAAAAAGCCGCCTTGAAAAACTCATCTATTGATTACTCTAATAAAAATCGATGGCATTGCACGGGGTGATCTGATGTGGACTTCAAGCACAAAAGATTTGTCATAGGTAAGATTTGCCCATGTACAAATGATTAGTATTCTGTAGATCTCAATTCTTGAATAGCTTCCTCAAAATTCTTATTAACACAGTCAGGAAAAAAATGGCACTATGTTTCATTTGCTCCGTTTGGAGAACCAAATATTCTAAGGTTTCTATCTCCCGTTCCAACAGCCAAATAGCTTGCATCAGGTCCAAATCGAACAGACATGATTTTCCCTGCAAACAACCAAAGTATCAAGAAATGTGATTAGTACGAATTCTGTTTGCATAATCAAGATTTTGAGCAACTCCATGTTAAATGGCTCTAAAATATCTTGCTCATCAGCACCTGTGCCTGACAAGTCTGGAAACGTTTTGATAGAATTCCAATCTTGCTTCACACTGGCAACTTGATACACCCTGAATAAAAGTCAAAATAAAACATGAGTGATAAAACCTAAATGCAAAATCAAAATATAACATGAAAAATGTGTTATCATAGCACAGCATCAGTGAGTTAGATGTACAACAGACTGAGACCATTCCATAGAAATTGTTCTTCCACGTCTTTACTATTTTTAGTTATCAATTTGATTAATTCTCTTGCTGAAGGAGGAAAGCAAACCTTATGTCTGAGCCCCCTATTGCAAGGTAGCTGCCACTGTGATCAAATTGCACTGCATAAAAAAAAAGTCATTTGACAAAAAAAGATAATTCAACTTTTGTGTTTCTTACATTCTACCACTGCTTTGAAAGTGGAAATAAGCTTAAGCACAATCCTCAACCAATCTTGAACGTAAAACATCAACCAATTATAAAACATTAACTATCAAACCTGAATTTGTTGGGGTATCAGAATCATAAGGGGTAAAGGAACGAAAATTCTTCAGCTTTCGCAAATCCCATAATTTTACGCCATCATATCCAGCTGTCTGCATGCATTATTGACAAAATCAGCATCTTCAGCAATGATAACAAAAAAAGTTAGCATCTTGACTTACAAAAAAAGCAAGAGAATACATTTCTTGGAAGTCAGTAAGTCCCAGATTGGTTTATGTATTTTTTGATAGAAAGTAAATGCCAGATTGTTTCATGTATTTGCATACTATACATGTGGTACTTAAAATGGTAGTTATGAAAAGATGTATAACAATATAAGAGTCTAAGACATAAAGATGTAAAGTTAAACAGTAAATACTAAAATCATTGAACATTGCATTGTTAATATATTGAATCATTGAACATTTAACATTGCATAATGCATTGAACATTGAATTGGACATTGAACAATAAATTTTAAATACTCCAATCAGCATAAGAGTTCTATTAATCAGCATAATAAATATCAAAAGTATGAGTATCTAACTCATCATAAAAGATGATTACTGTATTACATTGAGTAGCATATATCAAAACAAGTACAAACAACAAAATTAAAATGCCAAGGAGGCCTCTCTGATTGGAGTATTAAAAAAATTAAAAACTTGTGTTTTTTTTTTGCACTTTAATGGACTGCCAAAACAGGGGACGTCAGGGCATCCCCTTCAAGGTCGAGGGACATCCAAGCGTCCCCTTGTCCCCGTCCGGGATGCCGGAACGTCCCCACGTCCCCCACCGGGACAGTGGCAGAACGGCTGCTCCGCCCAGACCTCCGAGATGCCGTCCCCCCATCCCGGGTGCGTCTGAGTTTTAGGGGGGACGCGTCCCCGGGTTACTCTGATAATAATAGTATGTGCACCAGCTTCCACATTGATTAGCTCTAAACATCCATGCGATGAAAGGAACCTTTTAAGTCTCGTGAAAACTATTAGAAGCGATCCCTGAGTTCACCTTTATAATAAAAAGAACTACATAAACAATCAAACAAACCTGCTTTTAACAAAAACTCACTGACCACGCAAACACACTTTGCATTGGAGATCACAAAAACAGTCACTTAATGAATTTTGATATAAAAGATTCATGACTAAAGAAGCAGCTCAAAATTTAGTCATGTACAATCTACATTGTTGCAAAAAAATTACCATTCCAAAATGCAATTCATCAATATTTTGAAAAATGCATACTTAGTTTTTACTTTAGTTGCAACTGATCATGAAAACAAACATACATTATGAGAATTCAATTGTTAAACAGACTCTTCAGAGTTCACATACCGCAAGGAAATACCCATTCTCTGAAAATGATATATCAGTCACAGGACCAGTATGCCCAGGAAACCTCGCAACATTGGCCTACATAACAGGATTAAAGCTTTAGTAAAACTTCAAGAAAAGCATGTTACCTCTATGATATCTATCAGAACAACTCTACTGAGTACAACTGCATATAAAACAAAAATATTGGGCATATATTGAGATTCATGTACCTGGGTCTTCACATCCCAAATTCTTACTAGGTGTTCTGCGGTCCCAGTTCCTAAGATGAGACCATCAGGGTGGAAAGAAGCAGATGTATATCCATCCTCTAAGGAAGCATCACTAACCTGTGCACAATAAATCCAGCTTAATCAATCTGATATTAAATAATGTTTGTTACCTGCTTCTCATAACATTGGCAATAGAATGCCCACTGAGCACTAAGCAATTTGAGATAATATAGCTATGATAGAACATATACTATGTTTATCGTAATGAAGACCATCGCAAAAGTACAAGCCAAGGCTCTTAGGAAAGAAAAGGCTACCTGTTGTAGGCATGAACCAGTTGCAAGATCATAAAAGCACCAGGTTTTGTCCATTGAAGCTGTCACAAAGTAATTATGTGTTGCATGAACAGTGACAGCATTAACCTAATATTCAACAAAAAAAAATTGAAAATCCATTCAGTAATCATAAAGGTAAGAAATCAATAAACAAGTGAAAGAAACCAAGATTATAAGACAAACCAATAAGCATTTCTTTGTAGATTGTCCTAGTGCTGCAGTCTTTACATTTCAGTTCAGTGATGGGTTTAACAATGAATCGTTTAACTGCACTTATTAAAACTTTAAGTTTAAATAATTGATTGTTCAACGCGGTCAACTATGGCCACATCCAATCATGATTAATTTTTCAAAGTAGTTTTGATCAACTTTTAATCGTTTGCAATAATGATCAAGGTGAAGAGGCTAGAATACTATAGTTTGTGTGTGTGTATACCTTTATGTTACCCATGTTCATGTGCACATAAGAATGGCAGAATACATATTCTTTATCTATTTATCTAAGTTGCTGAATCGGGAATGGGAACAGGTACGGGTACGTGGGTACAAAATGCTGGTACGACAGAAATTATTTTGGAGGGTTGGGTACATTTTTGGTACGTTCATATATGTATGTATGTATGTATGTATGTACATTGTATATGTGTGTGTGTGTGTGTATGCAGCTAAAAAATAGAATTAAGTTTAGAATATCATATACCAACACATATGCTAAACAACACCATTACAAATTTCAAATTTTGACACTTGTCATTCTAATTTAAATTCAGGTTTCTGTATCAAAAAGATCAAGCCAGAATCTCATGATAGAAAAGTTTAGAGTTTGTTAATCAGCAGTCTAGGTCTTAAAAATATCTAAAAGATCAAACTAGAATCACTAACCATTTTGGCATTTAAAAACACAAATCCCAGATATGTACCCACAGGAGATTCAAATCAGAATCCAATTCCGATACGTTTTATACCTGGAATCGCCTGAAAAAGTCCCACGATTCAGCAACTCAGCTATTTACCCATCTATATAAATCTCTACAGCAATGAGCCTAGAGGAAATAACTGTCGTGATAGATTTGAGAACCACACAAATGTGGGTAGATAAATTAGAGACCAGTATCAAAAAGTGTGCACTGGACAGTGCATCACATACATGAAATGCTGTGCACATTCATGTGTGAGCATGAAGAAAATGTGGATGGCTCATTTCCAAACTATCTAGCTGATCAAACATCCAATCCAATCCAGGCCACCTATAAACTGAATTGAACAATTTTGTCAAACTAAATACACAGTGGATTCAACCATAGATGGAAAACTCGGACTCGGCAAAAACTCGCCAAGACCAAAAACAAAATCGGGAAAAAATCGACCAGTTTTTGAAAAAACTCGGGAATTTAAAAAACTGCTTAAATTTAATTAGAAATGCATTTATTTTGCAAAATTCAATGAAAAGATGCATCCAATGAGTTAATTAATGAGACCAAAAAAGAAACAAGCTGAGTTTAGACTTCAGATATATATAAACGCAAAGTGGGTACAAAATCGCATTCTCATGCAGGATGCTGATGGCTGGAAGCAAAATAGTAAATAGTTTCTATAAAACTAAAAGTAAATACATCATTACAAATTTACAATTACATCTTCCTCTTCCCAGTTCTACTAACAAATAAGAGCGAGGAACTATGGGGTCTAGTCTTAGAAGTAGAACGTTGTGATGGGCGTGACTATGCCTACACTCGAATCTGCCTCCAATACTTTGCAATCACCTAGCAAGGCCTCTTTTTCTCCTCCACTCACAAACCAAATCACTCCAAACAAAAAACAATGACCAAAAATACCATTTTTTGCATTTTAACACAGGAGGACAGATGCAAGAGAGTTTTTTAAAAAACTCTGCGATTTTTTCCTGCGAGTTTTTCTCTGGAAAACTCGCCCAGCTGAAAAACTCAGCAAAAACTCAGGACTCGGCGATTAATCAGCGATTAGTCCAACTATCGATTCAACATACAGACATTATACATGCATTTCCTAAGGTCAAGTATGAGAAAGGGAGAAAGGTATTGTGATGATTATAGGGGGGGAATATGTTGAAATTGTAATTTTTTTTTTCTGTAAGAGCTTGTAGAGCTCATGTTGCTACACAATAATAATAAAGATACCACTACCCTTGCCTTGCAATTACTACCATTGTACATGATTTAAGTATCATAGAAGAAACGACCGCTCGTATAGAAAATTGAAGTGATGATGCCTTAAGAACGCTCCGCATGGTTAAAAATCCCACAAAAATAAATTATCTATGGATGTAACAATCAATCCTCACAATGTGCTTGCCCTGAAGATGAGCTAAGAAAGGGCATAAATGTCTTCTAAAAAACAAATGCTACATATAATTAGAACCAAGACATGGCAAACCTCAGATGAATGGTCTTTCAAAATATGCCGGCAATTGTAGTTTCCATCTTCATTTCCTTGCCATATCCGAACAGTCTGCAGTCAATCATTTCACATGTCCATACAAAAAAATTAGATCCTAAAAATATATTCAGAAGGTGATTAACACTATGGTATAAAACCAAACTACCATCTTTACTTCAAACATAATCTCAGTCATGTCTATTTACACAAAAAAATGTCCAATCCAAACATACATGATGGATGCATGCCCAGTTCACAAGTATGCATAACAGAAAAAATGGAAAATATACATCAACATAAAAAAGAAACTGTCATGAGCATGGAAGTGCAACAGTTTGTCACTACGTTTTTTCACTGGAGAGCTTGGTTGTGTTGGATATGTTGGTCCTTGGTGAATGTTCGAAGTGTTGAGGACGAGAGACCTTTTATGTTGTCCTAAGTGCTAGGCCTGGTCAAGCCCAGAATTCACCAATCAGAAGGAAAAAAAACTCTCATACTAAAAGTTTCCTGGATATAGTATACAAGTTTCACCAGTATATCTATTTGTGCTTATAGGTCTTGGATATTCTCCGCAATTGCTTACAAAGTAAAGTGAAAACAGTAAACTGCAACATATCAAACTACAAAGGGATAATGGAAAACCTTTCTGAAGTAAACGAACACCTTTGCACTTCTTTGGCATATAACATTCACAATGGAAAGATGTCAAGATGAGGATGCAAATATTGTCAGATATTTAGAAAGGCTATACCTATAGGCCATATTAATTAGTTAAAAATAATAGCCTCCATAATTGATAAAGAAGTTAAAAATAATAGTTCCTCATTAAAATCCCTTGAAAACTTCAGGGATGCACAGGTTGTCAGAATAGTTAAATAGCAAAACTATACTGTCATTAACATAATGGGCTTCTAATTTAAATCCATTGAAAGCTTCATGTATTTCTTATTAAAAACCCACCAACCTTATCTGCTGAAGCTGTAAGCAAGAGATCATCACGTGGAACAAACCTTACACTGGTTACCTGGATATGACAAAGCAAACTAAGAAAGCAATTCTTTGTATATCATAATCTTTATTGGCATAAAATACCATAAAAAAGCATTGCTATAATAAAATTCTCATGTAATGAGATTCTAAAACGTAATACTATCTACAACTTGGTAAAATACCCAAGTAAAAAAACAAACAAGGAGAATATTAACAAACCCGTTTGCTGTGCCCAGACAATGTAGAAAGGATCTGGCCCGCTGAGGGGTCAAATACAACAGCATTAGCATCAGCACCACCAGTTACTATGAGATCCTGTGAACATGAATATATAACAGATTAGGAACTTCAAAATGCATGACAATCTGAGAGAAGACTTGCAATTGAGAACTGTAATCTTGCACCACTATTGAATTGAAACCCCAAACTATGAACCTATTAGAGATTAGACATCTGGGGATGCAACAGAGCCTGAAGAAAGAACTCACAGTTGAGAAAATAATTCTGAATGATGTTAACCAAATTTATTAACAGCATTCTTAAGATGTTTCTTTGTAAAAGACCTGTTAAACTAAAATATTTATTTTACAGGAATCTGAAGAATGACCCCTAGTAATAACATTGTTTGGACACGGCTGTTATTTTGGGCAATACAGCCAAGGCCATGAAACTCAAAGGTTGTAACTACAGAAGCATGCCCTTTAAACACCAGACAAGGCTGGAAAAAAAATTAATTAAACACCTGATATAATACCAAAGCATCAAGAAAATATTTGATCAAGGATGATAAAGTAGATGTGAATATACATGCAAAATACATGTGTTTGCCAAGCATACACACAAACATGCATGCACATTGCACACACACACACATACAGTGCTTGCAATAATGGAAAGACTACCTCTATTCTACCCTGGCTTTAACAATCAAGAAAGTTTTAATTGTAGAAAAACTAAAAGAAATAAAGTTAAGCCATAATGTCGTCCCCTTCCTCATCGAAATGTAAAATACCATATAAATCAGTAATTTAGATACGGTTGAACCTAAGATTCATACCAAATTCCTTTCAAAACTATTATCATTTGGCTATAATTCACCAGTGTGGAACGGAAAACAATAGTTATTATTCATCATACAGCTATTTTTCGTGTCTTTTTCCAAATATCATTTCAGGCTTTTAAAGAATATTATTATTTTTCTTAGAATTGACCATTTTTTGTATAAAAGTTAAAACATGGCGCATGAGTGTTTGGTGCAATATTTAGCCAGTTGGTTGATGAGCAAACAATTCTGCGGTGGATGTTTGTTGTGTTGGCTGTGTTGATGTTGAAGTTTGAACCATAGTGGACAAAATTGGCTCTTAGCAGAAGGTGTTATGTGATTGTATGAGGATGAGGCCCCCTATTTGTGGTCTTGACTCTTACTAGCTGGGCTCAGTTATGGACCAGACTAATTAATAGAAAAAAATGTACAAAACATATAAAATTTTAATGATAGTGTAATAAAAACTTAGCTTTTTTTACAGCATTAAATGACTGGAATCAATGTCAAAAATAGTTTGTTGTACTTTATACCTTCTAAAAGTGCATATTTCCTTAAGAGTTTCCATTATATGAGACAAAGTCTAATATAAACTTAAAAATAAAGACCTATGTTCCATACCATTTCTTGGACCAGGATGTCAGGGTATACATTTTGAGGATGGCAGCCCAAGGGCCATTTTTGGGGGAGAGCAGGGTGGATGGCTAGAGAGAGAGAGAGAGAGAGATTTCTACAAGTTAATAGAAAGCAGCATTACAGCAGCAATATACCATGACAGTTCACTCTTAAACTGTTGTTGGATGATGTCTGCAGAAGCCTGCATGCCAACCACATTCCAAAAACAATTGTTTGTCTACAGTTCTCACAAATACCAAACAGTACACACCATGGCCAAGCACCTTTAATCTCTTTTCCAACTGACAACGATAATGGACTATAATGACATGTCAAGAATTTTGAAGTTTGAGGCTTTTTTGAACAATGAAACTAGAAATCCAAATTATTGCTGTTAGTTTTAACTGTCATATTACTTGTATCATTAGCTATGAATCTGAATCATGATATATTTGCTGTTCTTGCTTTCAGTGCTGTTCCAATTAATTTTATTTCTGTTATACTCCTCTCATGATATATTTATTGCTGCTGTTATAATGCTGCCATGTTATACTGCTTTTATAATGCTTTTAACAGTCTTTATTTTACGTTATGAACTAAAAAAATTATTTAACATTCTAAAAAATTGCTCTGCTGTTAAAGATGTCTGGTCCTCCCCAGGAGAGTCAAGGGATGTCTCAGACATCCCCAGCCATCTTGGGGACAGCCAAACATCCCTATAGTGTTTCCTATTTCTGTAACACATTTCAGAAATGTTTTGAAGAGTTGAAGATATTTGCGGACAGCTGGGAGAATTCCCCTGCTTTCCTGCCATACCTGAAATATCATTGAGGATGGGGATGGGAGTTTGAGGGCCAGGGGCACATCCCCGTGGAACACTCAATATTCATTATTGAAGTTTACCTTAATTAAAAAAAACTTAAAAACTATTTATCCTCAAGAGTATATTTGATGAGAGTGAACAATTACATCTTTGATGACATATTTATAATGTGCATACCTTTGAAGGATGAATATCAGCTGATAAGATTCCAGGCTTGTTAGTTTTATGAAGTGGATGGCTGGACAGCTGAGTATACCTCTCCAATGTCTCAACGGAAGCCAGAGTTGATGAAATCTACATGGGCATTTTAAAGTTAACTGAAATCAGTGAAAACCAATACATAAATGATAAATTCAATAATCAACAATATCAAGTTCCTTTACATTGACACAATCACTGCTCAAAAATGAACAGAAATTACAATATAATAATATATCAGTATATTCAAAAAACAGTTAAGCTATTGTCCATCACAAGAAGTCATTTTCTTAAAGGAGAAAAGATATTCAATAAACCTGGCGCTTTTTACGCTGGCTGGAAAGCATAGCATTGCACTCTGTGAGTTCTTTGATGATTTCAGGTGTGATGCCTTGCTTTTGTTTCTTAGCTGGTGGAAGCAGGTTATCATCTCCTTCAGCAGCTGCAAATGAAAAACTCAATCAAATTCAATTTGTTATTTCTATTTGTTGACCTAGTCAAGGAAAAAAAGTACAACAGAGGAATAGTAGAAAAGTAAATGCATTAAAACTTTGCACATTTTATCGGACCTCGCTTTCCATTGCTTAATGATGGAGCACTGATTGCAGGCACAGTAGACGGAGCCATTGGAATTTGTCTATCTGCCTGTAGTAGCAACGATCTTGCTTCATCCCTCTCTTTCTTAAGTCTTGCAATGACACGGCATGCAGCATCATGCTGGAGGCAACAAAATCACGTTTAAATCAGATAAGAAAGAGACTATCAGTATAGGTGCCCCGTAACAGAAACCATTAATACATATCACAATAAACAGTTATGAATTTCAGAAGAGCAAAGTTGCAAACCGACTCAGTTTTTTAGTTTTCAAAACTCGTGCAGCTCCAGATCATGTGACATCAATATCAACTAAAGCCTACAATGTTGAAGGTATCCTAATCAAGTTTCCCTAACATTGTCACTTCACTAGCAGACTGTTGAAAATGTGTGTACATTGTGCTATTATTTGCGCCAATGCATCAATGCCAACGTACATTCTTGCATTATTACAGTGCAACGTAGAAATACATAATTGGAAAACGCATTCTGAAGTAAGAGGATTTGATAATGAGTTGGTATCCATCTTTAACATGAGATGCAAAAAACAAAAACATCAAAAGCAGCTGAATACAACCATAAGAACAATGTCTAATACTTAGTATCCATGTTGCTATAAACATTGTAAAAATCTTTGCATGTTCTTTTCACTATTTGGTCCATACAATGGCATTTCCTTTTTATCAACCATGATTTGGGCCATGCATTATTTCTTGCATGCATGAACATGCCAGATTAGCAGCTCTTGTGCAAAATGGTTTTTGTATAATGAAATGGGTAAGACTGCATGCCTATGAAACTATACAACAATTATTAGTATTTGGACGAAAATGCATTTGCAACATACCTGATACAATGCATGGCTAAGTTCTTGTCTTGCTGTATGCAACTGCTGTTCCAAAGAATAGTTTGACAACATTACTGCATCCCATTCCTGGATATTATAAAAAGGATAATAAATTAGTTTTGTATACCCTGAATAGAACTCACCAGATAGAACCAACAAATATGTTTAGAATCTTGTATGTCAACAATGAATATCAGCGAAGGGCAAAATAATAATTCACCGACGGTAAAAGGACAGTAACATATAACCTTCTAATCATAGGCATAAGGAATAGTATCATCTATTGTCTTAAAAGTCTAAGCAAAAACTATTTGTATGTCATCAAAGAATATCATATTTAGAAGGGCAAAATAATAATGCACCAAAAGTAGAAGGGAACTGGAATATGAATCTCCAATCAAAGTCATAAAGAGTAGTACCACTGCACCTTCAATTGTCTTAAAAGTCTAAGCAAAAACAATTTATAACAAAATATATTTTTACCAGAATCTTGTAATGTCATGCATCAAAGTTTATTGTAAGATCTCTAGAATACTAACATAAGCAGGATTTTAACCAAACGTATCAAGAAGCATTTAAATGACTAAACTGAATTCAATTTAACTCCCAAGCCTGTGTTGAATATAAATAAAAACTAGGTTTTTTCTTTTTCCCTTTCTTCTTCTTGAATGTAAGGCTAATTAACAACATTATGAATTATAACTGGAGGATGAATAATTTCCTCCGAATAATAGTAATATTTAACATCTAAAAGTATATATTAGAAGTTCTAAAAGTACTATTTAACGTGTCAAAAAAGGGCTCGGGAAACAAAACTGGGTTTCCTTGATTAGAACTACTAATAGGAAATATAAACATTGGTCATTTAATTAGAAAAAGAAAAACAGAAAGCAAAGCAGAACTACCAACTTGGAAAGCGAAAAAATTCAACCATATCCAAATACAAGAATAAAAGACAGGCAAACCAAAGAGTAAAAGATACAGAAACCAAAATGAAAAATATATATTATAGAGGATCATTTAACATTGTCAAATAAGCATTTCTCTTAATAAAGGACAATTTACTCAATTGTGACCACAATGTCCCTCCAAAGGACCAAAACTAATATGGTAATTAAAAGACTTATCCTCTGATCCACATGTTGAAGGTAATTTTAGGGCAATGGAATGTGAGGACAATTTGTTGCTTTGTGGCATTCGTTTGATTTCACAAGAAGGCCATGTTTGTTGTCTTTCAATGATAAGAAGAGTTAGGACAGAAAACATCATCATTGGTGGGTTGCTCCTTTCCTGGACCATGATACTTGTGATGATTGGCAATCAATTTAGATCCCATCTGGAATAATCTGGATTGGAGCATCTGTTTGACTTTGTTTTTCTTTGCAAGTTGGACAAAAAGAGAGCAGTTACACATTGAACATGTAGCAAGGAGAAGTCAGACAAATGCTGCAAAATTCAAAGTTGCTTCTTGAGGCCAAGAGGTTGTACTTGCAGGGGGGCAAGGAACAAGAGGTTCAAAAGGTGCCCTCAAAGACTTGTGCAGGTTGATTTCCTTTCAAATTCATTTTCCCTAATCTTTTAAATGGAACAATCAAGGACAGATTGGTGTCCATACTTTGTTCACATATGCCTCTAAAATAATTGTGGTTTGAAGTGCCAAAGCAAGACACAAAAGCTAAATTTAGTGCCATTTGCAACAAGAGCCAAAGCCAGGATAGAAACATAGCAAAGGTGATGAGACATCAAGAGTGTAAGCTGCCTATCTGAGGATCACTCACTTTAAACTTTAAAGGTTACATACTGAGTCAGTAGAATTAATGCAACAAAATTCACTTCATTTCAGAGAGGGTAGAGATTGTATCAGGCTATCAGCTAGGTTATAGCATGGTGCCACTAACTGTAAGACGAGACTCTTGAAAGATGTGTAGATTGAGAGGTTTCCAATTACATTTAATGGTGTCCCAAGGCTTTTGGGGACCAAAAGCCCCCTGGTTGGGCAGGCATGATCCAAAAACTTGTTTGAGAAGTTTGGATCTGGAAGGAGGCCCAGCTCCGCACTCTTGCAGGTATGCAACAAGTATGCCACAAGATGTTGTATGTAAGCAACTGTGGAACAAGATCCTAATCGCTGCACAAGTGGATCTTAGTTGACATGCAACAAGATTACTTGCCATACAAGACGTTGCTGTTGTTTCACAAACATCTCTCTTGCTGCTTTGGTGTTGACCACATGCTTAAGGTTGCTTTAGAGGAATGTGAGGACAATGTTATTCTTTTGTGGTAATGATTTGACTTCATAATGGGTTGTGTTTGTTGTCTTCCCATTAAAGGAAGACTCTGGAGGGGGAGGTTGGCAGAAGAAAGATATGCCTTCAAATTGTTTTGATTCTAAGAGACAAGTAGAATTTCCTGCAAATTGGGAGAGTGCACTGGAGAGCCAAGAAGAACGTAGGAAAAGTTTACATCCCCATTAAGTCCATTTAATTGCAAAATCTCCATTTACTGACACTGTCAAAGTAAACGGTATGCTCCACATCAACTATTGTTTTGCTCATTGTTTACCCCACTAAATGTTCATTTCCTTTACTGGTTCAAAAATTTAATACTATTATAAATTGATTAAATTCAATTAGGCACATAACCCACGGAATCCATCATTGATGTAACTCTAGGGTTACCAACCCAGATATTTATTAAACATTCTCAAACAAACAAAATATAGCAAAGGAGATTGAATAAATGCATATATTAAATGGGGCCTGTAAATAGGTAAGAAAATTTGGAAGTTCCCCTACACTGGTGAACTGTGTTAAACTACACAAACAGTTTAAGGAAAGCTGCCTAAGATATTGGATTTTGCACTATTACAAGCCATTTTTTGTAATGTATGTCATCTAGTAGCTGACCTGCCACAGAGTATTTTGTGTTTAGTCCTTTACCCGAGAAGTTTAGGTCTGACAGCCATACTCAGCTGATGTAAACGGAGATGTCTATCCAGCCATCAGAAACCTAAATCTTACCAAGGAGGGACTTGATTTTTTTTTTAACTCTCCTTAGTAAAATTTAAGTTTCTGATGGCTGGATAGATGCTGGCGATGCAAACTACCTAATTTTTGGATGATAAAATCACATAAATATTTAGCAAAACAATATTTGGATCCAAAAGAATTAGTTAGCATCAGCCAATTTCCTACAGTCAGAAAGGACTAACACACATGCACATAATCCCAATAGGATCATCACCCTCACCTATGATCCATAATACTTGTCCCATGTGGTTTGCAATTGCTTCGTGTTATTCAACCAGACCCTTTAGGTCTCAGACCATGTGAACTACTTCTACTAGGGGTAGGAATCTTTAACTGCATACATTCTAATTTGAAGAAATAAGAAAATCAAGTTCAGGTAACAAGGCAGCAACTTTCTTAATTGCCGAATCATCCCAGACCTCAAAATTTAGGATATAAAAGAAATGCCAAATAGTTCCATTCAAGAGTTACAACTGAATGATAGGAACCTTGAATAAGATATAGTTAGGATGCCAAATAACATATTTGTTACATTGTTAATCTTAAAGTAGCTTTCATACCACAGAAAGCATTGCCATTAAAAGATAATGTATCGATAAATTTCTCGAAGAGATTATAGAGCAAAATGATCCTTGACCAGTAGATGTTGTTGGCTACCCAAGAAGGAACAAATAGCATTTGTGAGAAAGCCTTCTTTTCCTAACTCTCTTATGCATTTTCAATTAATAATGAAGTTGTAAAGCTAAGTTGCCAGTATGGGTACAGGTTATCGGTAGTATGGCAATTTTTTTCCTTGGTACAGAGTGTGTGTGTGTGTGTGTGTCTACAAAAAACTTAAAGAAATATAAAGAATTGTAAAACTAAATACATTTTATAGTATGATACTCCATCATTGATCAATGCATAAATGCCAACATGGTAGTGATAAGCATAAATATTAAATGCCAATTGATAGTTCAGAATTTCAATATTATGTCATATGCCATATAATATATATCATACATGTTAGAGTTACATGTCTAGGGTCACGATTCAAATAAAAATCATTACAATTACAATAATTGTCTTCAATCTTCATCAATCATCAAAAGGATCTAGATCAAGATCATCATTTGCTTCAAGTTCAACATATTTTTTCCACAAGTAAATGCAATGCCACTCCCACTAGGTGTCCCATCATCACCATCATCTGTAGTGACTCTAGCAAGCTCTTGAAGATAATTCCTGTTTTCAAGCGGTAAATATGTATCTTTTTATTATGATTTTTATATTTTTTGGTAAAGATGTAACCCAAATGTACCCAGCTGTAGAAAAAAAAAGTATTCTGTACCTTTGTACCATACCAACTTAGCCATATCCATACCCAATTCTAATTCTGTAACTTAGCTTTTAATCTATTGTAATGTCCCCTGTTGGGCATACACTTGATTTATCCTAAATTTCTCAATTGGGTTTTGGATTGTAATGTCCCCTGATAGGATTGGTTATTCAATTTATTAAATTTAACTTATCTGTACAAATTATTATCATCCATACCTACCTTATTACTACTTCAACTCAATGAAGGAAGGATTAGGTATGCAACCAAGGTGCCTATAGACCAACTGCAATGGGCTTCATCAAAGTTTACAGATCCAAGCCCTTAGCCTATCTTGGGACTATGCCCGCAAGGCGCTCAAGGATGCTGATCCCTACCCTATCTTGGGACAGATAGCCATTGCTTGGATTTATACAAGCCCCTCCTTGGAAACATAACAGCCTTCCCATCTCAGATTAAAATAGTAATAGGTCTTGAATATATATACATCTGTATAATATAACTGATATACAATTATGATATTATCCTTATTAAATTATTAATAGATATATACATGATATATATTAGACCCTCTAAAGGTTCCTTATCATTACTAGGATTCAGATATATCCTTTTGTAAATCAGTATTAACTCATAGATGTGTTACAGCATTGTTTTCTGTCATACAACGCTTACCAGCATTGCAAATGATTTATTTATTTCCTTATCTCTTACTTATGAAGAGTAACAAATATATTTTATCATTTCCTCTTCTTATGTTCTTTTTTTATTCCCTTCCTCCCCTTAAGAATGGCTTTTGAATGTCTATATATATATATATAGTAGTGGCAGTGATAAGCCACGTTGCAACGGTCATGACTCGTCACTTTACAAACTGCATCACTTCAATACCGATTGCTAAATTCATAATCCAATATGGTCAATAATATTAATCATACTATTAATACTTTAATTCTTGCTCATTAGTTAACTGATTATTTGATTTGAAGTTATATTATTTATTTGTCCCAATATGGTGTATTGCTGGCACGATAATATTAATTCTCCACCCAATAATTACAGGCTTCTAATCGCTGCCGTTGGGTTTGGACATAATTGCTATCTTCCACTAAATTGATATTGATTATTAAGATCTTTGTTCCCGTATTCCGCTTCCCATGATCGCATAACTTCATGTTGAGCACAGTAATTGATAGATGGGGTTGAATGGTCTCTCAAATTGCCGATGTGTCTACTGATTGACTAATCGACTCCCTTTACTGCTGTCACTTATCGTGACTGTTCTTTAATTCTCAATTTCTGTTCAAACTACCATTTGTAATGAATATCAGTTATCTTGAAACCAATCTTTATTCATTTGTTTCTGTGTATCGGTAGTATTGGTCAATCTGATCAAGGCTATCTTATTTTCTCTAAGTGACTAAAAGGAAACGCTCTTGCCTTGAATCAATGGTATTTATGATTAACCGCTGTTCTCAATATTCAACGCTGGCGTTTATCATTCTTTGATTATAATGATTAATATATTTATTCAATTATTTACTTATTATATGATTGATATTAATATATTCATTAATTAATAATTATTTATTATTAATTTCTATTTCCGGAAGGGGACGTCACATCTATGGACTAATGAAGAAAAGTACTTGGCTTCATGTGATTCTCCCATTACTTACTATTTTGACAAGTTGATATCAAATTAGTCTACTGTATTTGTAAGTTGTAACATTTATGTTAATTTTGTTGAGCCCATGCATGATATCTGGTATTCTAAACTAAATTCCTGTTTCTAGGCTGCAAATATGTATATATTTAAGGTTTTTATATTTCTTTCGTATGAATGTATCCAAAAACATACCCATATGCAGAAAAAAGTTCTCCTGTGCCTGTGTACCATACCCACATACCCATACCCAAGCCTGATTCCAATTTGGAAACTTAGCTTTTAGCTATCAACCAGTGAAGAAAAGTCCTTTGCTTCGTGCAATTCTCCCATTTCTCACTAAAACTTGTGCCTTACATTTTTTTCTTATTCCTGGAGAGATTCATCAACTTCAGTTCTCCATTCAGGTTATTGAAATTTCAGAACACACATTGTATATCACTGATTGCTACCTATTATACTCCAGCACTCGTTCCAGTACAAGTACTATCCAATATGGATACTAAATTTATATAAGCTATTTAAGATGAATGAAATCCATGAGCTGAAAAGCTTAAGTAATGGCAGAAACTGCTGACATGGGTATTGACAATACCCATGTTATATCTTACTAATCTTAGGCCATTTGAAAAAAAAAATTGTTTTTGGCAGTTAAGTACTGGTGAACATATTTTACTGCCATCCACAACACATATCAACCAATTGTAAATCAGTCTGACGTCAGCCTGCTCTACAATTATGTGAGCTTGTCCATAATCTGGTACTGACACATTTTAAATCCTTAACAGATATTCACGAGTTTAATAGTGCAGGTCATCTAGTTTTGCCTATTGAGGATATTAATTAACAGTTGTCCTTAAAAAGGTTACCATGTTCTATCATGTTTTATCTTGAAATTTCCACTTCTATTGAGAAGATAAAAACACAAAAATCCAGCAGCTGACCTCAGATGGGGGGCCAAAAAATATTGCATCTCAATTACTCAAAAACCAAAGCTAATCACAAAAGGCACCCTAGACACAGGTATTTGACCATTGCCTAAGATTACGACTGGTGGTCGGTGTTAACTTATCAAAGACGTATATTAAAATAAAGACACTAATAGCAAATATCAAATTCAATCATCTAAAATTCCACCTCTAGGGAAATCTCCCTTCTTCAGCTAAAAGCATACGTGAATCAATACATTACTCTCTTTCTTCTTATCATATTCTCCACTGTGTCATTCAAACATGAAAAGGTCCTACTAAATGCACAAAAACACCTTTTTATCCACAAAAAGCATTTGCTCTTTCTAATCCAAGTTTTAAAATTTAAATGACGAGCAGCCTCTTCCATCTTAGCAGAGTCTTTAGAACTTCAATGCCACAGTTGTAAAAGTTGAGCATCAACCATCTTGCCTATCTTTTCCACTCCCCAGTTAGCCACTCGATCTGTCACACTCTTTACTAGCATCCTGATATGTTGCTACGAGATCTCAAAATTCTCAGTTTCCATCTCAAATTCCTGAAATGATATTTGTTTATTTACCTGTCATTTCATTTCCTATTATTTCAATAATTAACATTGAATCCCCTTCCACCTGAAGTTTTCACCATCCATGTTCCTTGGGAGCTTAGTTAATCATATTTCTTCTAAGAGAACCAGAAAACAATGTCAAACACATTTGCCAGTAACATATATTTTTTAAAGCCTTATTATATATTAAAGATATCTTGGTACTACTAGTACATGTAATAACATAAAGCCAATTGCATTGCCATAAAAACTGAAGACTTGTAAGTTGTAACAAATTTATATTAAGTAAAATCACCTGCCCCATTAAATACTCAAAAGCATTGTAAAATCACAAAAAAAATTATACTTACAGGAACTTACAGAAACAGTCATCATAATTGTTGATAAAGCTACGGCAATAAGAATAAAAACTGTTATCACTCGTAGTTGCAAGAGAGAGACTAAATTCCATTTATTTAAAGAGTTATAATAAAGACCACATTTCAAGGTGGAGCAATACATACATTCTGAAACAGACCAAGCATCCCAGGAATGCTTGCAGCTTGTAATGGTCTTGGTTTTACCGCCTGCAAATATTAAAAACAAGTCTATAAACAAAAACAAAAAATTTACTTCAGCTTGTTCAAAAAGCTTTGGTTCCAAATTAAAGACTTAGAAGGTATAGTTTCACACTCTGTAAATCGGAAATCCTCATAAGATGAAGGTTATTCTGCTAAAAAACATACCTTTGATGTCTTGATTGGAACCAAGTCATCTGTTGAAAGTGGCTCTAGCGTGATAGGACATACACCATACTCCTACAAAAGTGAGCACCATAAAAATCAGTTCTTGGTCCATCGTGGCTTATACCAAACATGTCTGTCTGGGCTAAGGAAGACTTTATTTCTGTCAACAGCTTTATTATCATGTGTTCTACATAACAGACAAGTTATTTCCCTATACTGTCACATGCCAGAACCCTGGGCTGCTTTGCACAGAACATTTTCATTCTTATATCCAGTTTACACAAATAGAAATATCACTAGTGTTAAATTTTACGAACCAGAAATATAATATTGAACAAAAGAAGAACTAAAACTCAGAAAAACAAAAACACTAAGGATTTATCTTGGGAAAAACCCTCCTCACCGAGGGAAACAACCCAGCCCACAGAAATATAGATTCTTTATTCAGTTTATCAAATCAATAAAAGGAGAAAATCCACCCCTTAATGAAGACTTCAATTCTCAGTGATCACGCAATGATCAGAGCAAGTATAATGACAGAATATTGTTTCCCCTGTACTCATGATACACAGCCCTTTTAAACACAGAATAATCCAAATACAAATTATTGAATTTCCCTATACTGTCACATGCCAGAACCCTGGGCTGCTTTGCACAGAACATTATCATTCTTATATCCAGTTTACACAAATAGAAATATCACTAGTGTTAAATTTTACGAACCAGAAATATAATATTGAACAAAAGAAGAACTAAAACTCAGAAAAACAAAAACACTAAGGATTTATCTTGGGAAAAACCCTCCTCACCGAGGGAAACAACCCAGCCCACAGAAATATAGATTCTTTATTCAGTTTATCAAATCAATAAAAGGAGAAAATCTACCCCTTATTGAAGACTTCAATTCTCAGTGATCACGCAATGATCAGAGCAAGTATAATGACAGAATATTGTTTCCCCTGTACTCATGATACACAGCCCTTTTAAACACAGAATAATCCAAATACAAATTATTGAATCTGCTCATACATCGAGCATAGAATTAACCTCTGAAACAGAATGAAAAGAACATAACTCTATATGCAATCTTCGACTCTCAGAAAATATGAAAGCATTCATATATTGCCTAGAAGGTGCTAACCCGATAAAGCACACGGTAATCCAACAATGATAATCTCAGTGAAACTATCAACAGTCTCTTGGAAGCCAAAAAATCGAACATACATAGAATCAAACAACCATTCTAAATGCAACATAACTGATCTCGATAGTAAAGAGACCATCCGCGACATATCATGAACCGACACCGGCAAGGAGTGGGAAGCAAACCGACACCAGCAAGGAGAGAATAACGGGAAATAAAGAAACACTGAGCCGTTACTAGCCACCAACAGTGATAAGGGACACATAAGACTGCCACGCCAGCACACTAGTGACACCCAGACAGCTGGGAAATGAAGATGCAAAACAGCAGAGAAATCTCGATGCCAAACATAAAATTGAGTCCATGACATTATAGCAAGTAATCAGTGAATAATGAACAACAAGCTTCCAATCTTGGTGAGTCAAAACTGAGAATAGTGGTGCAAGGAAAATATGAAGACTGAAGAGCTTATAATGAAGCAAACAGAACACTGATCTTTATCCCAGCTATCATTAAGTCAACACTTCCTCTTAGCAAGAGATAGATCTTTAGTTTGTCATCTTATGACAAGTACATGAAGCTGCAACAAAAAATAATGTCAACAAAACAAAAAATATCTTATCATAGATTTTCTCAATAAAATTGTCATCTCAGCGTAGCAATATTCACCATAGCTACTCCTAAAGGGTGAATTAAAAACAGAAAATAAAGTCACGGAGTCACACACATGACTTCCACCATGGCTACTCCCAGAGGGTAGATCCACCATAGCTACTCCCAGAGGGTGGAACAAGGGATTTCACCTCGAACTTCTCTCGCAGAGAAGAACTCATTAACAAGGGATTTCACCTCGAACTTCTCTCGCAGAGAAGAACTCATTAACAAGGGATTGCACCTCGAACTTCTCTCACAGAGAAGAGCTCATTAACAAGGGATCGCACCTTGAACTTCTCTCACAGAGAAGAACTCATTAATCATATGCAAAGAGTCACTGAAGTTGAGACTCTCTCTCAAGCTTATCCCAGACCTAACAAAACTTCACTCTTGGAAGTGGCTTGGTGAGAATGTCCACAATCTGCTCCTCTATAGAAATGTATTTGAGCTCAACTGTTTTCCATTGAACCATATCTCTCAAGTAATGATATTTAATTTCCACATGTTTGCTTCTATCATGAAAAAGTGGATTAACCGAAAGCTTCAAACAGCTTTGGTTATCACACATAATCACTATAGGTTCCAAAGCTTGCCCAAACAAACTTGCAAGCAATTTTCAAAGCCACGCAACTTCTCTTGCAGCCACACAAGCTGCAACATATTTTGCTTCAGTAGTACTTCGTGCAACACAAGATTGTTTCCTGCTACAAGGAAATCATAGTTGAACCCAGGTTAAAACAACACCCTGAAGTGCTCTTCCTATCAGGCACACAGCCTACCCAATCTAAATCAAAGAACCCCTGCAAGTTCAGCTCTACACATGAAGAATATTTTAAACCATAACCCACTGTACCACGGACATATCTCAATATGTGTTTGCCTACCAAAAGGTGAATTTGCCATGGTTCACACATGAACTGACTCAAAGTATTAATTGCATAACATATATCAGGCCTTGTGTTAATCAAATACATTAAGGACCCAATTAATTGCCTGTACATAGAAGGATCTATCAAATCTAAAGTAGCTACATCCTCATGTAACTTCTTCAAATTTACTTCCATAGGAGTCACCATAGATTTACATTCTAACATGTCAAATCTCTTCAAAATATCAATTGCATATTTGCCTTGACTCAATATGATTTCATTTGATCTTTTCCATACCTCAAGCCCAAGGAAATAGTGCAACAAACCAAGATCTTTCATTTCAAATTCTAAAGCTAACTCCTTCTTACATTTGACAATGAGATCATCATCACCAATAAGAAATAAATCATCAACATACAACACTAAAATCAGCATTTTGTCATCACATACCTTGAAGTATAAATTTGGATCAGCATCATTCTTTTGAAAGCCCAAACTCAAAAGATAGTGATTAATTCTCTCATACCAAGCACGGGAAGCTTGCTTAAGGCCATAGAATGCCCTTTTCAGCCTACATACATGTGACTTCCTATCATGAATCACAAAGTCTTTTGGCTGCTCTATGTATACTTCCTCTTCAATTATCGCATTAAAGAAGGTTGTTTTAACATCCATTTGATGAAGTTTCCAACCCTTTACTGCTGCAATATGATGGTTTTGATGGAAGTGTAACAAACTACTAGAGCAAAAGTCTCTTCAAAGTTCATGCCTTCCTTTTGTGAAAAACCTCTGGCTACAAATCAAACTTTATGTTTTTCTATACTTCCACCAACTGCATGTTTAATCTTAAAAAACCATTTAGAAGAAACTACTGATTTACCTTTACGCCTTGGAATAATGTCCCACACATCTTTTTTTATGATGGATTGATACTCCTCCATCATGGCATCCTTCCACACTTGTTGATTTTAAGCTTCTTCAACACTAGAAGGCTCGGATGCTATAATGTGGCTCATCAAAGCTACATAACCTGCATACTTGTGAGGCCTCTTACTCTCTCTGAAAGTGCCACGAGGGGCTGCATAATTTTCGGCTTCTTCCATAGTGTTCCTGGCCCACAAAGGCCTTTTCTTATTAGCTGAGCTATTGTTGGGACTTGTTGAAGTGTCTATAGAATCAACTGGATCAACTAGATCAGCAGAGTCTTCTAAATCTATATTCTCCCTCTAAATCTCTAAAGGTGGATTCGGATCAGTCATATCTAAATCTTGAGGATGCTCAAAGTTTTCTCCATTGGATTCCATGTTAGACTCTTTGGATTTCTTGCAAGCTACATCTTCATCAAAAGAAACATCCCTGCTGATTTCTATTTGCTTTTGACCTGGAATGTAGATTTTGTATGCTTTTGAAGAATCACTACAACCAACAAAGATGCCTTCCTTCCCTAATAGTTCTAACTTTGTTCTCCTCTCTTTCAGAACATGAATATAAACAAGGCATCCACAGATTCTAAAATAACTGATATCTGGTTTTATACTTGTAAAAGCTTCTTCTGGAGTTCTGTTGTTTAGAATCTGATGAGGGCTACGATTTTGAATGTGAACTATTTTCCTGCAAGGCTCAGCCCATAGAAAAGATTGAAGGCTTTGATCATGAATCATAGCCTTCGCTGCCTCAACAATTGTCATGTTCTTTCTTTCAGCTACACCGTTTTGTTGACGATCATAGGGGACACAGAACTCCTCTTAATCCCAGCTTCAACTCAAAAGTTATGAAATATACCAGAAACATATTCTCCTCCATTATCAGATCTTAGAATCTTAATCTTCTTATTAGATAAATCTTCAACAAGTGCTTTGAATTCTTTAAAACGGGACAACACTTCATCAAATTCTATAGACTTACGAAAATAAATAGAACACTTAAGAGAAAAGTCATCAATGAAGGTAACATAATACCAAAAACCACTAAGGAAGCAACTAACATAGGACCACATAAATTAGAATGAATTAACTCTAGGATTTCATTTGCCCTGCTTTCACTACTATGAAAAGTACTTTTAATATTCTTACCTAGAGCGCATCCCTTGCAGACATCATGATTTTGGTTCAGCTTCAGAAGACCAACCACAACCTTCTCAATAGAAGATAAAGTTCTAAAATTTAGATGTCCAAATCTTTTGTGCCACAGCTCACTTGAGCTATAAGTGAGCTAGAAGAGTCATGAGCTAATGCTTGGATAGGACGGGCTGAAAGCTTGTAAAGGCAATCATGTCGCACACCAATCTCACGAGCTGATTGAATGTTGTTGTTCTTCTTCCATGCTAGAACTTTTCCATCAGCAAAGGCAACATGATAACCCTTGTCTTCTAATGCAGATATAGAAGTCAGATTCCTCTTAATGCCAGGAACAAAAAGAACGTCACTTAAGTGAAGAGGAACTCTGGAATCCAATTGGAAGGAAGTAGAACTAGCACCCTTCATGAAATAACTTGCATCATCACCAATAATGACTTGAAGATGAGAATCTTTTTCTTTCAAGTTGAAGAAAAGATCGTGATAACCAGTAATATGATGAGATGCTCCACTATCAATCAGTCATGTATCACTATTAGTAGGAACATTGCTAGAAAGTGCAGAAATAAAACAAAATCCCCCTCAATTTTCACTGGACTCCTTTTGAGGAGAAGAATTTTCTACATTTGCAACCATTGCTTGAGGCTTTGGTCTTGAAGTACAATCTCTAGCAAAGCGTCTGAATTTGTCACATCTGAAACATTGGAACCAAGAAAGATCCTACTTCTTTTTCTTAGAATCAAGAGCTGACTCAAAGTTCTTATCTCTGAATCTTTTGAAATTACCTTTCTTCCCTTTTCCTTTTGAAGTGTGGGCAGAAAGTACATGATCATCTTCATGATGATTTTTACACCCATTGCCTCTAGCTTCAAGCCTACATTCTTCTTGAATGCAATCAGCTCTCAACCTATCAAATTTAGGAAGATCATCTCTCCCCCTGACGCCTTGAATGAAGGATTCCCAAGAGTGGGGAAGTCCATTCATGGCAAGCATGACCAAATCCTTATCTACAAAAGATTCTCCAATAAAACTCAGTTGATCCTTTAACTCTGTTGATGCGAGTTTTGTTCCACTTACACAACATGCAGGATCAAACACTCAATGCTTCAAGAAACGTAGAGCATTAAAGCCTCTCTCGAATAAAGTCATCTCTCATGCTAAGCTTTGCAATGAAAATCATGAAATGACTCCAAGGTTCCTTACACCTGTGGATATCTAACTCAGTTGAAATGATGTGATTTGATGGTTAATCACTTAGGTGGGTTTACATGTTTCATTCAAGGGTGTCAACTTACTTGCACTACTAAAGATTTGGCTTCACAATGTGCAATAAAAATATAACCGTGATTTATATCACTTCCAAGTTTGCTCTTTAACTCTTACTATCTAGACTACTTCTACTTCTAACTATGGATGGGAAGACTAATGGATGGACTAGGACTCCTACCAAATGGAGGCTTGCCTACGACTTCAACTCCACCTAGTGCAAAGCTTCAAAGGATCTCAAATGGTTTTCATATCAACACCTTCCCCTCAATCCAACATAGAGTACAAATCAAGGAAGGATCCAATGCCAATTGAATTTGAGCACAACTATTAGATTACCACACAAGGCACCCTTGCATCTACAAGGAGCTAGTGGCCTAGTTTTATAGAGTCAACCAATCAAACATCCACCAATATCACCACACAATCTATCTACTTTTACTCTTACTTTAACAATTTTGAAATGAAATCCTATTTTTATTGTGGAAGTAGAAACCATGCAATAACACCAAGTGTTCCAACTCAATCACCATGCAAAACACAACAATGATAAGAAGAGCAATTTTGGCATTACTTAAGCAACAATTTTCTTCAATCTTCCAACCACTTACAAATGAGAGAAAATGGCCTTATATAGAGGCTCAAGTACAATGAATGGCCAGGATTAAGAGGCAAAAACTTGAAATCAAGGGCCCAGATTACATCCCACAAACTCTAATTAGGGTTGCCATAATTACAACCAATTACATGAGAGCACCAAACTTGTGGGCTAATAAGAAAATTACAATAATTTTTTCAACCAATGAGAACATAGGACACTTGGCATGATATGATTGCACATGCTTGAAAGAGGAATGTTTTGATTGGAGGAGACAACCAACTGCCACCCCATCATCCTTGTCCTGTTATTTGATCCTTTGATGAAAGGAAGATATCCTTTAGATGATCAACCTTGTCCACCTCTTTCCATGAACACCCCTACCAACTCACAGGAACATGCCCACCAACTTGAGTCCTTAGGAATTTTCTCATTGCCATATCTTGAACTTGCTTGCTTGTACTTGTACATTTGATGTCTTGATCTTGAAATGGTGAAGCCTTCATGTACTTGAATCTTGAACTTGCCCTTGATCTCGCTTGATCTTGGTGTGAACTCCCTTGCCACTTGAGAGACTTAAACTTGAACCTTGCATCCTCCTTCCTGTCAATTCTACCAAGTTGCGAGAGGGACCTCATCAAGTTGCAATAACTCCCTCGCCAACCTAAAAAAAAAATCAAAGAAACAAGTCACTCCATTTCATTTGATAAAGTATTGCCAATAAAACTTTGAAAATAACATTTGATCAAGCTAATTGAGTTAGGATTAGCATTGCATTTCATTCAACTAACATGCCCAATCACAAAAACATGAACTTATCCACATGATCTAGGCAGAAAACATGTTCAATGGATGTAACTTGATGCCCTAGGAGCTAGATAAATGATGTCAAGATTACAATTCACCAACTCCAAATTCGGATTTGCTTAAATCTCTGATTTTCTAGGCATGAAGAAGATGAGAATTGCTCAAAAGGTAGGTGAAAATGAATGCCAAGATGATGTCTTCAAACACCAAGACCAATTCACCACCTCTAGAACCCTTCAAACTTGAGAAAATTGAATGAAAATGGCCAACAAAACCCTCAAAACAAATCACCCATGGATGGAAATGCATTTCCAGAATTTATAATCATAAAATTTTCTCTCGGAAACAATGAGAAATGATGCCCAAACACCTTTTAAACACCCATCTAATTGCCCAAAATGGATGACTTGCATGGGGGAAAAAGAAATAAAATTAAATCACATCCCCTTGGATTAAATTCACCTTAAATAATTCCAGCCCTTGATTAAATTGGATCTATAGGAATTTGGGCCAAAATTATAATAATTAAATTTCCTTGAATTTTAAAATCTCTCTCAATTGTAACTTGCAACCATGGGCCCCAAAATTGCATCGATTTTAACAAAATCATGGATTTAAATTAGCCAAATCCGAAATTGACATAGGCCCCAAAATTAAAATTTGAAAAAAAGATCGTGTAGGCCCCTAATTAAGTTTTAAACTCTCCCCGTTGTGGACCCAATAACTTGCCTTGAATTTCACACCAAATAACCCTTAAAATACATTGAATTTAGCACACAAAGGAGCCCCCAAATTAATTTCGAATTTCACCTTGGCATTGAATTTTAAATGTAAGATGGCCTCTCAGATTTTTTTTTATTTTTAAAATTACAAATTGGCATCAATTTTGCATTGAAATTTTTAATTACAAATTGGCATTGATTTGTTCTGGAATTCTAAAATGGCATTGATTTTTAAATTGTAACTTGATTTTCCAATTGCATTGATTTATCTTGATTTTTTAAATGACATTGATTTTTAAATTATAAAATGGCATTAAATTTTCCATGGAAAATTAAATATAAAATCCAGCCCAAATTATTATTTGAAATAAAACATTTAATGGGTCATTTTGAAAGGAAAATTTGCCAAGCATAAGGATTTTGCCATTGAAATTACCAAATTGTCAAGTTGATCTCTCCATCGTAAAGACTTGGTTCCCAACTTGTAAAGGTTTGATTGCCAACTTGCGAAGGTTTTCATGCCAATTTGGGAAGGTTTTCTTCCCAACTAGTGAAAAGTGAACATTAAAATTACAATTTTGACACTTAGAATTTAGATTTTTCAAATATTGTTTAGTCAATATTACTCAATTAAATTGCTCAATTCCATTTTTTCAATTTCCACAATTTGCAAAATTTTGCCAAATTTCCCAAAAATTGTCCGAGTCCACAAAATCCCAATTTTGCTTGCAAAAAAATTTCAAGTCAAAAATATATTCAAAATCAATTCTAAATCCAAATCTTTAATTTGAATTTGCAAGCAAAAAATCATCTCGCTGGAAAACCAAAATACAAACTTAGCCAAAAATCACAATTTTCATCGCTTTGCAATTAGAATCCAACCTCTTCGCACCAAAATTTCTCACTGCTCAACCTCTTGAATCATGTCCAAATTTTGCAAGCGACTTCAAACTCTCATTTAACATCACCAACTTGGGAGAACTGTCAAAACATCTACTGCTAAAGCAAAAAGAGGGGGTCCCCATTTTCAATGGGGCGATGGTGTGAAAAAAATTCACAACACTCTCCTCTAGCCATTTTGACAAGTAGAAGTCGACGTCTCAAAGCTAGAGCTCTACTAGAGTTGTTGAATTCATAAAGGGCCTTCAAAGTCTGAAACATCTCTCTGGCTGAATTCAACTTAGAGATAATGGGAGCCAGATGATCCTTAACCGAATCAATCAGAATCTTCTTTGCCATGATCTTGCTCTTCCTCCATTGAATTTTCTCAGCATCATCAAAAAGTTCTGCTAGATTAGAATTCACATAATCAAGAAGGTTATTCTGTGCAATTAGAATCCTAAACTTCCATGAAGAGAAGTTTGAAGAGCCATCTAATCTATCTTCAACTTTCAAACCATTCACCATTGTTGATAGCTACAAACAATCAACTGAAAGTAGAGCAAATAGAACAAGTATAATAATACTTCTAGTTCCAAATTGATTCCTTAGAACCGCTTTGATACCATGTTAAATTTTACGAACCAGAAATATAATATTGAACAAAATAACTAAAACTCAGAAAAACAAAAACACTAAGGATTTATCCTGGGAAAAACCCTCCTCACCAAGGGAAACAACCCAACCCACAGAAATATAGTTCTTTATTGAGTTTATCAAATCAATACAAGGAGAATATCTACCCCTTATTGAACACTTCAATTCTCAGTGATCACATAATGACAGAATATTGTTTCACCTGTACTCACGATATACAGCCCTTTTAAACACAGAATAATCCAAATACAAATTATTGAATCTGCTCATACATCGAGCATAGACTTAACCTCTGAAACAAAATGAAAAGAACATAAATCTATATGCAATCTTCGACTCTCAGAAAACATGAAAGCATTCATATATTCCCTAGAAGGTGCTAACCCCATAAAGCACACAGTAATCCAGCAATGATAATCTCAGTGAAACTATCAACAGTCTCTCGGAAGCCAAAAAATCGAACAACCGTTCTAAATGCAACATAACTGATCTCAATAGTAAAGAGACCATCCGCGACATACCATGAACCGACGCCAGCAAGGAATGGGAAGCAAACCAATGCCAGCAAGGAGAGAATAACAGGAAGTAAAGAAACGCTGAACCATTACTAACCACCAACGGTGATAAGGGACACATAAGACTGCCACGCCAGCACACTAGTGACGCCCAGACAGCTGGAGAATGAAGATGCAGAACGGCAGAGAAATCTCGATGCCAAACACAAAATTGAGTTCACGACATTATAGCAAGTAATCAATGAATAATGAACAACGAGCTTCCAATCTTGGTGAGTCAAAACTGAGAATAGCGGTGCAAGGAAAAATATGAAGACTGAATAGCTTATAATGAAGCAAACAGAACACTGATCTCTATCACAGCCATCAATAATTCAACAACAAGCAGCTCCCAATTCAATTTTACTATTTTGCAAAGCATTCTAAGACAGATTCACAAGTCCCAAGTTTGCAGAAAAAGTTTAGATAGGATTAGTTAACAAATCAATCTTAATTATCTTGTACGTTGCACGTTGTACATCAAGGAAAATTGTCCCAAATACCATTTTATTTATTTATTTTCACATCAAAAATTTGAAGAGAACTGTTTCTATATGCAGTGAAATCTCATGGACCTAATAATGGTAATTAAAAGGATATTAGAAATAGAAGTTGGAAACTAAGAGTTCTATAATTCTGCCAGTGCTATATACTTATATTCTAACTTCTAATTAATTGAAAAAGTTACGATCCAATAATCTTTTGATTCAGATCACCTAAGAGTCAAGACAACTGGATAAATAATGTATTTCTATTATTTTTGTTCCAATTTTATGCAACATTATGCTAAGCTGAACTTTTTACAGTCAAACTACTAGGTATTTACTTATCCCTTGAATAAGCTCCAAGAAACTTCATTATATTTACTTCTAACATGTGTCGCCTATTTGGATTTGGATTCGGGTTCAGTGGTTAAACAAATAAATCCAATTATCTATTGATTCAGACCAGGGTTCAGTGATTCAGTAATTAAATCTAGTAATCTTTTGATTCAGACCACCTAAGACAGGAGGGTAAATAGCATATTTCTAGCATTTTTGGTTCCAATTTATGCAACATTCTGCTAAGATGATCTTTTTAAAATCAAATTACTACCATATTCGTACTCCCTTAAATAAACTTCAAGTTATATTGCCAGTTTGGGATCGAATTCGGGTTCATTAGTTCAATAATTATGTTTTCCAGGTTTGGCATGGCCAAACACATGTGTGTATAATATATAGTAATATAAACTATAAATTTAATATAAACATAAATTACTTATTAGAGAAGTAAGAAACACATTCAATATCCATTTACATAAACCTATCAGATATGTAAACATAAATAGAAAAACATAAGATATATTGATATAAATATACAAATATAAAATAATTTATATCAAAGGAAATAGTGTTACAAAATTGCAGCCTTCAGAGGTTACAATAAGCCATTGGCGGCTAAATATAGATGTTTCATAAACAATGGCAGCTACATATCCATAGATTGGAAAGGATTCAAGAACTGCAAATAGATATGTGATCTATACATGCAAAATAACATCAAGAAAAAACTAAACAACCATATGTATAGCAATATCTATTCTGTTTGCTGCTGTGTTTCCGACATAGAAAACTAAATATAGCTGTGATTCAGGTTTATTGATGTTCTCTGACTGCATATCAAGTAGCATCATCACTGAATTAATAATAGAATCTAGATCCACTGCCTATGAAATCAGAAAGATTCATTCTTGCAAATGATAGGATACAAATTCAAAAGTGTATGGTGAAAAAATTTGGATAGATGTTAAGAATTCATATTTTCAAAACAAATTTGTGCCTCAAGAGTCAATACAACCCCCTCATCAACATTTCTCAATTATGAGATGAAAATTTGAAGTGTTTAACTACAAGTGAAGAAAACATTTATGAGAAGAAAACTAACAGAAATCAACTGCGATTCAAAAAACATTCATAAGAAGAAAACTAAGCTTAATTGCAATTAGTTGGTCCTAAAACCTGTATTTTAAAAGAAAAATATTTTTTCCAGGAATCACCTAGGTTCACCAAGCTAAGTCACAAGATTCAAATTCGAATTTGAGTTCAGCAATGATAAAATTTGGATCCAGTTTGGCAAGGGCAAAAATTTGAAAAAAAAACGACATTAAATTTGCATTATATAAATTTATTTATTTATAAATATCATAGTTCGGGGGACGGGGGGGCAGGGGGACAGGTTTCCGGGCAGGGGGGACAGAGGGGCCTCAATTTGGGGACGGTGGGGAGACGGGGGGGGGGGGGGGGGAGGTGTATATACTATATACTATACATGTGGTACTTAAAATGATATTTATGAAAAGATGTATAACAATATAAGACATAAAGATGTAAAACTAAAAATACTAATTTACTAAATTTTAAATACTTGAACATTGCATTGTGATTGAACATTGAACATGAAGTGGAACATTGAACATTGAACAATAAATATTAAAATTTCAAATACTCAAATCAGCAAATAATAATAGTCATAGATATCAAAAGTATGAGTATCTCATCATAAAGATGATTACATTGGGCAACATGACATGATATTCAATGTTCATATATGAAAACAAGTACAAACTACAAAATCAAAATGCCAAGGCCCAAAATGTAGTGGAGGCCTCTAATGTTCATATAAGAAAAATGTTATGTTTTTTATAAAACAAACTTTTGTTTTACTGGATGGGAGACACCCGGCCATCCCCGGGAGGGATCAAGGGACCCGTTCTCGTCCCCCTATACCCTCAAGGGATGCTGGGAAGTCCCCCGTCCTCGTCTCGGAGACGTGGGTTTTTTGGGGGGGGACGCATCCCCGTGTTACTATGATAATATTAAATAATATCCACAAAATTTTAGCATTGCCAAATAATTTAACAAAATAACTCTAATATTTAAAATAAAACAATATATTATAAAATATCATAAAATTCAGATGAACTTTTGCAAGGGTAAGAATTCACTAAAATTCGAATTTAATGGATGAGGTTCGACCGTTCGACAAATGATGTGACCTAGCACCCAATAATATTTTAAAATAAAACAATATATTATAGAATATCATAAAATTCGGATGAGGTTCGGCAAGGGTAAGAATTCACCAAAATTCAAATTTAATTAATGAGGTTGAACCATTCGACAAATGATGTGACCTAGCGCACCCAAGTACAAAACCTAGGCATAACTAAAGTAAAACCAGAACTGGCACACATCGGACCAGTATAGTACAGGGGACGTACCCGGGAGGGACCAGACCCAGGCCATGTATCCAGTTATGTTTGGTATGGATACACCCTCAGAAATAGGCAAACCCGATTACATAGCTTTTAAGTACAAAAGAATGATAATGACTACAAAGCACAAACTGAACAATTAAAGCATATTGTATACAGTAATATACCATTATGGCATTGTATGCTTGTCAATGAACATTTTCCACAAATGCTGTATCATTTTAGTTTATCCACTTTAGACAGTGATATTTTCACTGACTATATTAAGATTACTTCATTTCAGTAGCATTGAAATAACCTCCCACGTAATGCATCTCTAACAAAAGTCAAACTTTCATGATTTTGAAAAATCCTTAATCACAAGCTGTGCAGAGCCAATATAATAAAGTTTTTCTACTTTCATATATAAAAAAATAATTCCATATGCCAAAAAAGTATAGATAATCGCACAAAACAAACCCAAATGAACAATACTTTGGGATTGCAGCAAGGAATGAGGTCCAGTGGTAAAACAAAAGATTTTCTAACTAGAGACCTTTCAAACCCCAGATGACATTATAAAGTGTTGAAGTTGACTAAACTATTGCATCCTGCAGGCTCTATAAAAACAAACAAGTCGCAGGCCACTATGACGAAAGAAAGAGATTAACTCTCAGTCGTGACATTTACCCTGAAGGTTACCATAAACTAAAACGAAATGCTTAGAATATCCTAACATAAGCACCGAAATGAAAGTCAGTGCAAAGTCCTCGCACGTTCGTCAATTTTCCTCACATAAACCCTAGCAGAAAAAAGGTATAAAATTCGGACATATTCAGACCCAAAAGACATCATGGACAAGTAAATTACGAAGCCGTAGCATAAATGAGAGCAATGTGTTTCTCCGAAACCTAACAACTTGCGGGCACTTTACTAGACAACTCGTTTCGCGTACATGTTTCAGTTGTCTACAAAATTTACATCATTTTGTGCAAATAATAATAACAACAACAAACTGAAGATAAGAGTAAACGAATAGTGTGAGTGCGTACCGCGATGTGCTTTTCGATAAGCCTTTTTTCAAAGAGCAGTCCTGAACGCTTCGAAACCACAGGATCTTCCGGCGTTACGCCGGAAACTAAAACATTCAGACAACATATCCATTAAAGACGGTAAAGAGCTCCAAAATGAGCAAATAATGACATGGTTTTTCAAATATGGCGAACAAACCCTCATATTAAGCTCGCCATTCAGCTCGTATTTGCTACTCTGAAATTCTCCAGAAAGTGTAAAAAAACACACACACACAAATAAGATGACGATTTACTTACTCGCGCAAAACATGATCTGCTGTGAAGAACTCACTAACTGATCGCAAAATTGTAGTAGCTGCTTTGGCTTCTCCTTCGGTGATATCTGAGAGAAGGGCTTTTGCTAAATAAAAACCCAAAAATTTCACAAAAAAAAAACAACGGAAACAAAAAAAAGTTATCAGCCCTACTGCATTCAAAAATGGGAAAGACTAGTATTAGGTTTGTTTATTTTATGTTAGTACTAGTGCCTGCATTAAAAGAAGGTCTAATAGTTCGTTTAGTAATATATACTAGCAATCGCATCTAGGTGTGCAATGGGTACGCTGTATTAATGTTGGAGGAACCAAAAATGAATTCATTTATTTAATGGCAATATTGTATCTAAAATTAACCAATTTGAATAGAAATATTGTATAAATGTATTATAATTTATTTATTTTTAAAGTAAATGTAAGTTTATTGTTAATTATAATTAATATTTTTTAAACAAAAAATGTAGTGTTGTACATTCTTTTACAATAGAAATCTATTGTATATACTATTTATCAATCGAAAATAGGTGATTTTTTTTTTAAAGAATCTTAAATCATATTATGTTGCATCATTTAATCCCTACCAACAATGGTATCAAGATCTTAGCCCATTCAAATTAAATTTGATTGATTTATGTGTACTTTGAGAGTAGAGCATGTGAAGAAATATGGTAATGCCATTAATAATTCCAAAGAAGGCATAATCTTCAAGGTACCTATATTCACCTATACTACAAGTGCAGGTGGATTACCAATTTTGAGTTTTCTACCGAGCTTAATCTCAAAACATGTGAGTGCAAACTTTAAATAATTCATAAGATAAGCAGATAAAAATCCTTCTTCACCAAATTGGTTTCACTTGATGATGACCTAACAAACTACAGTCACCCGATTAAAAAGTTAAATCTAAGATGGAATGTCTTCAATTATGAGAGACCAAACATTGTTATTCTTGTTACAAAAAACAAGCCACATAATTGAACAATAAGAAATTGTTATATAAATAGTGTATCTAATTCTCAACTGAGCATTTAGAAAGAAAATTATATAACAAATGAGTTAATGGGCCCAATTCTGTTATGGTGAACACAACATAATAGGTGTCCAATCAATACATTTAAATTAGGCAAGCAACTATCACAATCATTGGGAACAAACTAAAAGAGACACGTTGATATCATCCATAATAAAGACTTAAAAGTGGCACTAACAATCACTAGCTGGGTCGTTGTGAATAATAAATTAATAATGACAGTGAAAAAAAACCTAGAACGATTCAAATAGATTCGTCTACTTTCTTGCAAATGTGGAAACCAAAAAAAAAAAATAGCAGCTAGAGCATTGCTTCCCCACAAAATCGTGGAACAAACGCTTTAGTCAAAGGGTATCAATAAGGTAATAGAGCTCCAATCGCTTTGAGTGGTGGAAGACATGAAGAGGGAAGGGTAGCTATTTGGTAGCTTGGCAGTGCATGAAATGTTAGGAAGCATAAGCGAACTTCCCATGCAAGTTTGCATTGCTCTCTGTTTTCTTGTTTTGAGAATGAGCACCCAACCCTAGCAAGGCCATGTAGTTTCTTTTGCAAAAGAACCAAAGCTACACCTAGTCAAGGGTAACATGCTAGTGGAGAAATACTAGTTTACCCAAAATATGCAATGAGACATAAATATCGATTTTCACAAAATATAGGTCCACGAGATTCGCACTGTGTGCCTAGCAACTTGTTGGGGCCTCCTAAATTGTCTGCTTTAGAAAATATACAGAGGGGTGATGTAGCACAACACACTCTATTAATAATAAAATTGATCACAAGATAAATTACACAGATTTGAGTCCTTCAATATTTCTCATTCATCACTGACTACCTCTACAATTCGCTGCAAACTCTTAAGTAACCAAAAACTAGAAAAAACAAGAAATCCAAAAATTACCCTTTTTGGCAATTTTTTCCCACAGGCATTTTTTGCCATTTTTGGTAATTTTTGAAACAACACCTAAAAAGATGAGATTTTTCCTAAACATGCCCTCGACTAAGTTAGAATGAATTGCCAACTAATATCTAAGATTTGATAACATAAACTCAAATTTATTACAAAATAGAACTTTCTAAAAACTAGAGAAAAAACACTAAAAGCTAATTTCGAAGCCCGAGATGAAACTTTCAGCTCCTGAAAATGTGCTAAAACGGGCCCCAATTGATCTGGCAAAACAAATGCCACCACCTGAGGCACACACCCGAAAAATTTTAGCAAAAACCTAGACCTGAGTCAAAAGTTATGACCCCCGGAAGTTTTTGTATGAGATTATGACCTACAGAGGGCCCTGCATCAAGGGGTCACATGGTGGGAAAATTTCAAAACCCATTTGGAAAGGCACGTTAGTTGGGTACCCCAACAATGCATTGGAATATATCCTTGTGGATTTTATTCAAACTGAAGAGTGAATAGAGATCTCCCTCCTAGACACTTTTATGGATCAGATTATCTCTAAGATGAACCTAGCCTTGGTTGGAAGGTTCTTTTCATTATTGCCCTCCATTGATATGGTCCAGAGATGGGATGCTTCACACTAGAAGTTGAAAGGAAGTGTCATTATCTTTGCAATGCCTGGTGGCTTATTTCTGTTTAAGTTTACTGCTTAAGACGACCTGATCTTTACCCTTTCAGGCTTGTGGACTTATGGTTAAAACTTCCTGACTTTATCTAAACAGAAGCCAGGCTTCGACCCATTTGTAGAACTTAACTGGTTGGCACATCTATGGGTTAGAATGTCGGGTCTCCCCCTTGAGTTCTAGGATGAGAAGTTGTTCAAATGGGTTGGCAACTCATTTGAGCACTATGTTACAACTTATGTGGTTACTTTGGCCAAATCCAAGTTAATTTACACCAAATTCTATGTCAATGTTGCTATCAATAAGTCACTTCTAAATTTTGTAACGCTAAAATCGAAATGGGGAAAGTGGACCTAGGCCTTGGACTATGAGAATGCCACTTTGTATTGTCAAGGATGTGCCAAGAAGGGACATACCGTGGCTGAATGTAAAACTCATCTCCTGAAGGAGCTTAAAATGGAAGATAAATAAAATAAAATAATTATTTATATTTTTAAAGATAAATAAACCAAAAAAAATATTATAAATTATTTAACCATTAAATATACAAAAAGAATCCAATTTCAAAATTAATAGTACATAAAAACCTTGAAAATGATTTATTTATTATTATCCTATATTACTAACCTATCCCATATATAGATCATCACATAACAAAAAGCCCCCCAAGTACATGCGACATGTCTCCTATATGGTTGTCTGTGTGGCAAGAGTCTTACATGGCATGTGTTGGCAAAGGTGTCGATTGCAAATGTTGTGCAGGTGATAATGGAAGTCGTGCGTGCATGGGATGAGGCAGACAAGTGGATATTGCAAAATAATAAAATATAAATTAATATGTGCATTTCCCTCTCTTCATTTCCTTTCCTTTTGTGAAGTTGGGGCTGGTTTCCTTTCAATTCCATTCATCTTCTCTTGATGCTCTGATTTTAGCGGACATAAGAAAAACTAGAAATTGTCTGTGGATTTTGCTTGCGATTCGTCTGAATTTGAGAAGGTGTGTATGGCTTGATAGAATTTGGGTTTCCTACGATTTGGAAATTTGTAGATGGTTAATGGAAATGTTTTTCATTGATCACGATTTCTTGGTTTTGTAATTTGTCGACTCTTGCTTTCTATTTGAAATCGTGCTCTTTACACTATTTCAAGGTTATGGGAATGTGTTGTGGAATTTGCAGCTGTTATTGCTGGGTGTCGATCCTTGGTCGCTCTGGGACTTTTCGTGATGCCCGTGGATTGAGATGTTGCCTAATGGATGTCAATTGATCGTATTAAAAATGATTTAAGGCTTCTGCAGAGGTGTAACAAAAATATTAGGGTTTTTTACAATGATTGAAAAGTAGAGTGTGTGAGGGATCGAGAAGTGCTTCTAATGATGTAAGTGCAATCATGGAGGTATTGCCCGTACCAGACTGAGCTTGTGCAATGACATCGCGGCCCCATGACCTAATGACACATGCTTATTCTAGTTTGAGCATTATATAACAAACAGAGCATTGCTGGAAGAAAATTATTTTTCTATCTGAATTCATTGAATAAATTTTGGTCATATTATACAAGGAAAAATGGTGCTCACTGAAACTTCCCACCGTTCAAATGGTGATATTGATTATATGTTCGCTTCCCTTTATCTTCAGAGTTCTCTACCAAAGTATGTATGCATTGTTTTAATTTCATAACATGTATGAATCTCAAAATCCGTAATACCTAGCTTGAATGCAATTTATTTTAAGATCCATTATTGAATTAATTTGTAGGTTTGGTCTTCTTGAGAAATCAATTCCAAAGGAGGCTGCATATCAGATCATCAGTGATGACAACTCTCTGCTGAATGGCGGAGGCCTTCTCAAAGCCATATTGATATATCCCACGAAGAAGATCATCGCAGATGCCCATCTGATCGAAGCTGGTGATTGCCTCTACACCAAGTCTTGTCTCAAATATTAGCTTCTCATCATCATATGCATTGCACCCTGGGTTTCAATTTCTCCCGCCACCTCCACCTGTCCCTGCTCCTGTCCCTGTCATTGATTTATAATCTGCAGTGAAGGCGTAATGACTATTTGGCTTATTGGTGAACAGAACCGTGTCGACGTGTAAAGTGGCAAAAAACATTGAACGCTTCAGATGACTTCAATGGTAGTCATTCTGTCTATAGCATTTCCCATTGTCAGATGAAAATATTTGCTTGAACCCTTTCAAATAGGGAACGCCTATAGCGTAATTATATGGTATATTGGAGACAAAAATAGGAATAGAAAACTGTATTTTAGTAGGGAAGTGAATATGGCTTTTGTCTATTGTTAAATGCTACTATATAATTTAAAGGAAAAAGCAAATAAACCACTTTTCAAAATCATAATAAGTAATTACACAATAAAAGAATTTGGAGGGAAGAGAATATTAAATTATGTTAAGTGGTGCCAATTTAGAAAAATTTCCTACTCTTAATTGAACTTATAGACTACTTAGATTTCCAATAACCTTGAAAACTCTTCCTAGTTTGTTTTTTTAAGCATAGGACGTTTCAAATGAAAAGGACCTTGATAGTTCAGGTTAATTTAATCGAAATGAGTATTTGTTAGCTTTATACAATCTTTTTAGTAAAGCTCTTACCATTAATAGAAGTACATATTCTCTGTCTCCGCCACAATCTTTAGAAATTGTATAAAAATTTGAGAATGAAATGTCAATATTGAGTAATAATATGAATTCAAGTACATGTGTACCATGTTCTAGGTGCACCAGAGGTTAATTATCCTACTCTAATGCGTACAACTAGTGTTAGTATATTCGCATTTACAACATTACCATGTACCAATGAAAAAAGAGATTAATAAAGCATTACCTATGCTAATTGTAATGCCCCCGCTAGGGAACCCAGAGATATTAACTTAAAACATGTTACTAAGTTTGTAAAATATTTTTTTTCTTAAATGTTTACAAATAATGATGAAAAACAAGTGGAAGTAAACCCTAAAGTCCATAAGAACATAAATATAATCTCCAAAGTAGATTACACATCTCAAGGGTTTCTTGACATAGAAACTATGAAATACAACTTACAACCATAAATTACATATTACATCATAATTACAACTGAATGATAAAATACACATACTCGTCAACATCCACTGCACATGTCACAAGGTATGTGATTATAATAAATTACAAACTACAAATAGAGTTGTATAAGATCAAGAATAGAACTCCAAGAAGATAGAAAAGGAAGTAACTACAACCAGGATCATTCAACACTGAAACAAGGACGTCGGAGTCTCAAATGGTGAAAGAATCACTACCACCTGACCTCGTGGAAAAATGTAGTTCCACTCCCACTGTGTTGAGGAGATAACATCAAATCCCATACGGATAATAATACCATACAATCAGGTAGACCAAGCAAAGATCCTAGAAGCTCTTATCTCAAAGGCACAACTCATAAGTCAAAGGTACACATAATAATCTTAGAGGCAACCAACACATATAGGAAACCTAGAATGAAATCAGGGAAGTATCATCACATGAGTCAACTCTAAGGTCACCTGGTAGCCTCTCTGGACTCCGGCCCCTAATGACTCTATGCGGATCAGTAGTCCTCTCATGCAGACAAGGACAACCAACTATGCCAGACTCACCATCACTACTGGATGGGCAAGCATCTTCTTCCACTCTCATCCTTAGCCTATACTAGCACTCAAGGCATGGGCGAATAATCATTATCTTATTAATTCATTTTAATCCTCATTTAATTTAATATTATCACTTGATTAAGTAACCTACTAAGAATACACTAATACTCCTAACAGTTAATTTTATTGTCATTAGTCATGAGGAAGTTATTATGTTTATCAAAGTCATTCGGTAAGAAGAAAAGATGAGTCGGTAAGGAAGAGAAAGCATTCAGTAAAAAGAATTAGTAAACAGGGAATTTCAATAAAGAAGAAGCAAGCATAGGCACCGAGCGAGGTAGAACCGAACACCAAGAACCAAGTTATACCGAGCACCAAACTGAGAAAAGAAGGTAGTTATTGAGTTAAAGAAAACATGTTACTGAGTAAGATAGGGCGCAACTAGAAGATTTCTAAGTGCATTGAACCTGGACACCAATTAGAAATCGGTTTACCAATCTTGAGGAGATCATATAACAGAACATTAGAGATTACAACATTATGATTACACATGATTACAAGGTAAGTTTAGCAAATGAGAATTAAGCATGAAATATGCATTAGAAGTGTACCAATGCTAGCACCACTTGTAATGAAGATTCTAGAATATCTAGCACCACTTGAATTTTGTATATAAGAAGATCAGAGTATGAAGATCATCAAGGTGGCATATGCATGCATGAAGAGAAATTGGAGATTGCATGTATGAAATAGATCAAAGCAGAAGATGAATAAGTAGTGAAGCTACCGAGTAACAGAGTATTAAGGAACAGTCAGAGATTCAGAGCTACCGAGTATTGAATTGATAGTGTGATGGATACATAGTATGAGGTAATGAATTGATGAGCACATAGAATCTAAATAGCATTTGTTGATGCAAGTTTGACAGACATTTTATTGTTATTGATTAAGGAGTAATCAGAATTGTATAAGTCTCTTAACCAAGTAGTGTACACACTAAAGTTGTGCACTTCTATGAATCCTTACATGCAAGGAAACTCAAGAATGAGCCCTCACAAATAGATCCATAACTCTCTATGCATGGAGTTGCAAGATTATGAATTTGCTCTCAGCTAGAGCTATTGAGCTTGTGACCTCGCTAGTCAACCATACAATGAGAGATTCAAGTGAAGACAAGGGCAAGAATGCCAATATCTCCAAGGATCACCATGAAATGCAATGCAAATCTAAATGAGGATGCAAATATGCAAAGTATTTTATGAAAATGAAAGAACAAGTGTTACAAATCCCTCCTATTAAGCTATGTGAGTTAAATCTATTACATAAAAGAAACTAAGCTATGAAATGAAGCTATGGATGCTATGATAATGCAAGAAATGAAGTCTAAACTATGAAGCAATGAGGAAATCCAAGAAAAGCTTGATGTAGCAATGATCTCCAAAAGCTCCAAATGCACCTAGAAAACCTACAGCATAACATTAGCATGAAAGAGATGGATATGCAAATGAAGGAGAGAGCTTTCCTTTTATAAGAAATGAGGTGAAATGGACCATTGAGATTAAGAGGCAAAAAGTCTTAATCAGCGGTGGAGCTTGAAAGAGGAGCAATCCATGTGCACAAGTATCCTCCAATGAGAGTGAAGTGTTGACTTTTGAGCCTCATGTGAGACAAAAAGTGCCTTTTTCCTTTTTGTAAAATAGGAATAATACTTTATTTGTGCAACTTAGGACAAGAAGAAAATGAGGCTTTTTTATTTATTAAAAGGGGAGGAAATATTCCTTTTAAGTAAATAAAAACTTATGATAAAATGGTTAGCCCAGAGGATAAAAATCCAATACATGATCAAAATTAAGATTTGATTAAGAAATTGATAATGTTGAAAATATTGATTATTGATAAAACTGATTCAGGGTTGATAAATCAAATAAATGGGGCCCAAAGTCTAGGCGACCATTTTAGGGTGCATACATTTGCCCCTCTTTGACTAATGTGTGATCGATTTGGGAACACATGTAGTCAAAGAATGAAGTTAAAATGTGAGATCGATTTGGGATCACAAAACAACTCAGATATGAGGTCGATTCGGGATCACATCCGGACAAAGCATAAACAAAGGCCTTTGAACATGAGGTTGGTTCGAGATCATATTCAAAGTAAGAGATAAGAATCTCAAATTTGAGCAAAAGCTCACAAAAGATGTCTGAATCAGGAAAATCATGAGAATCAGGGATGAGAATCCCATAGGTACTGCCCCCTCAAAATCGAAATCGAAATCAGGTAGAGGAGAAGTAGAAAATTGATAAAGATGATCAAATCATAATGAAATCACAATCGAAGGTAAGGGTCAATAGGTTAACCATTAGGCAATGAAAACATGCCCCAGTGATGAATTAGAAGAATAGAAAGAGAGTGAATACTAGAAAATTTGAGAGACATGGAAGGAAGAAATTCCACTAAAAATCAAATTATGCCTCAAAAAGTCAGTCAACTGCTTAGAAGAAGGGGAAAATTTTGAAACGCGACTCGGATTTCAATTTCGAGTCTGAAAATGGATAAAAAATGATGTGATATGAAAGACCAAAAATGAAAGATATGATCAAGAAGAATCAGAAAATGAGCACAGTTGACCAACTAGTCCGTAGATGATAAAAAGGAGCGCTCTCTCCATATGCAAAATGCAACACTAGACTAACATGAACCTAAAAATGCAAACTACTATGAAAGTGGTTGACTTGCAAGGTCACAACGCCTATAGACATCTAATTATCATCATCAAGCGTTATTGGTAGCGTCGCAAGATCATACAATGCACACTAGCATAACTATGTGGATATGAATATGATCTTTATCAGATAGAAATGTGAAAATCCCACCTAGGCATCAAAGACATGGAGGTCAAGATGACTAATGTAGTGAGATTACCTAAGTTTGATATGGCAAGATTATGCTTGTATCAAGACACATGAAAGTCAGGATAACTAGAAGCATGCACTCGCAAAACAGTCAAGGATAATACCTTGTCAATCCATAGTGTCAAGTAAGACCAGCATAAATGCTCATGACAGTTAGGATCAACAAAATATATCCATAAGCAGATAAAGAAAGAAAACATGTTCTCATACCCTCAGTCTTCTAGCTTTGCATCATCGAAAACTTCTCAAGGAGAGACCACTCATCAAAGAAATCCTCATAGACAGCACACAAAGAAAAATATAAAGTCAACATATCTCAAGCGAGTTGATTGTTTAAGTGCGTGTGTGTTGGTCATAGAGTCAGACTCTGATCATTGCATCTGCAAAAGAGAAATATCGCATCAAACTTAGACTATTGGGTAAGACATCTGATAAGTGTTAAGAAACACTCGACGCAAGGGTAGTGTTGAAAAACACCTGATTGTGAAATGCCCCAAAAGACAAATGCACCAAAAGGACCTATGCTAACAGGTATGCCCTCTAGACAAAGACAAAGACCAATTCCAGATCAAGTCAAATAAGGTCAAGGCATGATGGAAAGTGGCTAAGTGTCGAGGACGCATGCTAAAAGACAAGGGTGCAAAGGCCTCAAGTAGCGCCTGTTTCCAGGTTTTCACCACTTGGAGATTTTTTCAGTTTTTTCTTTTTTTTGTGTTTTTGCTACCAAGGCGCTTGTTTCCAAGTTTTCACCAAGGCACTTTTTCTATTTTTTTGAAATTTTTGCATTTTTTTATTTTTTTGTATTTTTTCAGGACTTTTTATGCTTTTTAGGATTTTTTCAGCATCATATATCAATTTTTTTGATATTTTTTTAGGATCATAAAATATGTACAAAGGATGCCCCCAGACAGAATAGGCATCAAACTCCCAAGCAAGATCACATCGTGTAGTCCCAATATCTAGCAATGTGGAGGACAAGATGGATAAGCAAGCTGGTGGAAGAGATGGAAGACATGAGAATGAAGAGGAGTGAAGGCATAATGGAGGGAAGAAATCCTCAAGGTCAAACTCCTCAAGAGTACCCAAGCTAGGGAAAAAAATTGTTGTCATGTAAAGCGCATTTGGACAAGCAATGAGAGGCTAGCATAGGATAAGTCACAAAAGCACATTGCAAAAGAAGGAAGGATGCAGTCCAAAGGAGTAGACATGTCAAGAGGCTTCATAGCATCATGTTTTACTTTTTTTTTTTTATTAGATCAAGACCAGAGGGGAAAAAGATAGTGAAAGGCTAGAATGAATGAAGGAAAATGAATATGAAGGCTAAACATGAATGGAATGAAAGCAAGATCATCGTAAGATAGCTCACAAAATAGCCAAATGTTCGTGTATAGATCAACATTGTCAAGATCAAAGAGAGAAGATGGAATGGATGAAATATGTAGAAGAACTACGCATGACGCCTGATTGCCAGGTTTTCATCATGGTGCTTATCCAAGGTGCCACAAGGGAGTGGTTTTCACCATAGGATGAATTTATTTCTCTTTACTTTTGCTACCAAGGTGCCTTTTTCCAAGTTTTCGCCATGGCACATTTTCAAAAAAAAAAAATTTGTTTTCTTTCTTTCTTTTTAAATTTTTCTATTTTTTTAAATTTTATCTTTTTCAGAAGAAAGCAAGCTTTTAGGTAATGCTCCTCGAAAGGATAAATCATTGATATACCAAGGATCCAAAATGATATGCTCAAAGATGCTGATAGGGAAAGGAAAACGCATGAGGAATAGGCAAATGAGGAAAAAATGATAGAAAGTAGAAGGATAATGAATGGAAGGAATGTGAAAAGGTAGATGGAAAGCAAGGTAAGATCAACGTCAATACACACCTTGAAGGGTGATGGGAAAAATGGAGGAAAAGTAAACCATATTCTAGTCCAAATGCGAACCATATTCTGGTTCATTATTGCTATGTGACTCCTCGAAAAGAGGATTGGTGTGCTTGTTATAATTCTCAAATGTGAATGGAGGAATACAAGAAGGAATATGGAAAATGTTTAGCAGACGTTGTGGTTCAGGCACATGGAATGGAAGAATGTTTTTGGAAAAAGATGAAGTGGAAGTCTTTAGAAGCTTGAATGTCAATTTCACTTTTTGTTCAACATGAGACTCTTTCAAGAGAGACTTTGGAATCCATATAGCCTTAGGCTTTTCATTTCCTTTTGATGATTTAGAGAGAATATCTTCAATGATGGGTTTTGGAACCCATACTTGTCTTGTAGTTTTTTTCTTAGATATCTCTTTTAAATTTATGCCCCCATGTCGATTAGAGGAGACATGGTGATCTTCTTTTTTAGATGGATTCTTGTATTGCTTCTTTTTCTTGTATTGAACATTCAAGTTACTTCCAAAAGACTTGGGACTTGTGGAAGAAGAAGGAAAATACGACTGGTTTAGATGGGTGGATGGATGAAAATGATTCAAGGATATGCATCTATGTTGATCTTGAGGAAAGATAGGAGATGGAGGGATGTAAGGACCCAAAATAGATGATGAATTAGGAGAATTAGGAGGGGATAGTGAAGGGATATAAGGGCCCAAGATGGAAGGAAGACGTGAAGCCTTTGGTATTGGTGGAGGAAGTCCAAGGATGGAAGTGGAAGATGCAAAAGGATAATCAATAAGTTCATTAGCATCTATATGACAATTGGGGATATCAGCATCTCTAGAGTGAGCATTAGAGTTTTCAATAGGATCATGCACATCTTGAATAGGAGAAACTTCTTTGATAAGATCATTCGAAGCTTGCAAAGACTTAGGAAGAGAAGAAAGTGGAAATGAACATGGAGTGGTAGAACAAGAAGATGGAATACTTTGATCTTGACAAGGATCTTTGGATAGCATAAGCACATCATTTTTTTCTTGATTTTCAATAGGCTCAACATTGGAAGTAACAACACCATTTTTAATAACCTTAATGGAAGTATCATCTTTGGAAAATGCAAGTGTAGTAAGGTTATTTTGATTATCAATAAGCTCAACGGTGTAAGTAGTAGCTTGATCTTGCTTAAGAGCTGGTGGAATGAATGCAGAAGAGCGTAGAGGATCAAAAGAACCATGCAATGGAGGAGATACATCATAAAGAGAATTGGATGATATGGAGGGTTCGTGATCTTGATCTTTCTTTATGTTCTTTTCTTTATCATTTTTAGAGTCCTCTTGACATGGAGCCACTTCTACGGACAAGGAAGCATGTTGGAATTGTATGGAAGACTTTGGAGGAGATGCTGAAAGACTAGCTGAAGTAGGCATTATAGCACATAGAGGCTTAGGCTCTTTAAGTTTAGCATTATTGGAAGTATTTGCAGCCAAGTGAAAGTTAGCTTGAGTATTTTTAAGAGGTGGCCCTTGAGAATAACTATAGGGAACCGCATGGAAAGCCTTAAGATCTTTGTTGGATGAAGGATTTATGAAAGATTGGGAAGACTCAGAAGCTTTAGGAAGTGTGTGGGTATTGGAGGAAGTAGAGGATGGAAGGGAACCATCACAAGACAAAGGTTCCACATTAACATGATCTTGCTTGAGAGGGTAATCTTTGTTTTTAGCATGAGAGTTTTTAGAGGAGAGATGCTCATAGTATCTATGTTTATAATCAGCACGAAAAGCTTTCTCTTCCTTAATAGAAGTAGATCTATCATATTGTTCACAACAAATATCATAATTTCTCTCAAAATCAGAATCATAGGGATCACCATCACAATCTATCCAATAGGATGACCCTTTAGTAAGCCTAAGCACACGACGAGGAGGACTCTTAGGAACAGAGGTGCCATAAGTATTGCTAAATTGTCCATCATCATAGTCATCATAGTCATCAAAGGTAGGTGTGTCACTCTTTGTGAAAGAGACATCACAAGGACTATCACGTTGCTCTTTATGGTATGTCTTCTGAAGAGAAGTAAGACTCTTGAGAGAAGTAGAAGAGGAATGAGATCTTGAAGAAGAGGAAAATGAAGACCTAGTGGAAGAAGAAGACTTGGATAATGAGGAATTCGAATGATGTTTAGAAGAGTCATGATAAGATTTGGAAGATGAAGAATGCGAGTAATGTTTATAAGAGTCATGATAAGACTTAGAATGTGAGGAATGATGAGAAGATTTAGAAGATGAAGAATATTTGGATGAGATCATGAGTATGATTCTAGCAAAGGCATCTGATTTAATCAATTTTTCTTTTATTTTTGCTATAAATTCATCACTCATGAGAATTTTGGAGGAACAACACTTTTCAAATATGTCAATGAGCTCAAGATCATCTATTCTTAATAAAGGTTCCAAAGCTAGATAGTCAAGATTCATGGTTCCAAAAGAGGAGAAATCAAGCATAAGAATGATAGAAAAATAGAGGAATGCAAACTAGATAGTAGGAGAAAAAGAATCAAGAAGAAGAAGAAGAATTTCTCATGGGAATAGAAGACTTTAGAAGAACATGGAAAATGGAGAAGAAAGAAGAAGACCAAGAGCCATCTTGTGCAATTGATACCATAATGTTCATTGAGATGTTGAGCAACATGACAACACCTAGGATCTAAGATCTAGACTGACCAAGAAAGACTGAAAATAGAAGACCCTTGGTAATAAGATGACTTCACAAAATGTCAACACCAAACTAGGATAATCAAAGTTCTCTATTGTCCAAAGAGAAATGAAAAGATAGAAGAAGGGGCTTTACCAACACTGTCAAAGAGGTGCTTCAAATCAAAGGGTGACTACCCTTGCACTTTTGAACCAGGAGGTTGGACTAGGCTAAAATATAATTGAAATTGAGATTAAATAAAAATTATTTGGACAATAAGAGTACGAGAATTTTCCAAGAATGTAGCTCACAATTCTAGATATTTCTCTTTAGCTAATGTGATAATGATGTTGATCTTGACCAATTTGTGCAAAATTTTGAGTTTTCAAAGTCTAATTTCAAGTTTCCGAATGTGAGGGTGAAAATGTCTGATTTCAATCACAAATTCAATAGCAATTGGATAGGTTTGCAAACAGTAGGGGATCAAACATGTCTTCAAACACTTAAAACAAGGGCAAAAGCAATCTTGTCAAGACAAACACTTGTGATATCAAAATAAAATTGCACCCTATGGAAGCTACCGATTGTTTGTATGTGAGAACGTTTACACTGGTATAGCATAATTGAAGACAATTCAAGCAATTACTACCTAGAAGGACAAGGCTCATTACTTAGCAACTTGACCCACAACTTGATGCTCCCTTGCCTCACACCAAGTGGTTGCCCACAAGAGATATTTGCATTGTCATGGAAGTGTCAAAAACACAACCAAAGGAACACATATGGTGAGTGTCTTAGGGTGATCTGGGTAAGTCCACTTGGATCAATCCTTGCACCAAGAAGCTAAGTGGCAAAAATAACGTGGCTTCTAACTAATGGTTCGTAGTAAGGGCTTCCGTTCATAACACCCCTCTTGCTCCTCATAAAGGACTAGGACCTCACGGCCTCAAGAGTACCTTAAGCATTCTTGCTCAATGCTTTCCCCATGGTCGCAATCCCATGAGCTACTCACATCAAGCGAAGACAAGTGTTATGTCTACCAAGGTTTTGTGTCCTTGATAGCCTTGAGATTATAGTGGGTTGGAATAGCTCGGTATTAGCTTGTCCCCACTTGGGTCGTTCCTCTTGATTGCTCAAGAGCAAGCCCGCTAAAAGATTCTAACAAATAAACAAAAAGTGGATCAACTCTTGAGGTTCAAGATTTTTGATTCACCACAAGGGTGAAGAGCATACTCCCCTATCTCAAGAATCTCTCCCAAACACACCAAGCAAAGTTCATTTACCCTTTTGTTTTCAAAATTCAAAGATGGGTCAAAATTTTCTAGTTCACCAAAATGGTGAAGAGCATACTTCTCCTACCACCCAAAAATTCCTACAACAAGATCTTAAGTGCCTAACAAATGAAACAACTAGTTTTTGCCACACTTAAAAGGAAAGCAAATAAACAAGCAAGATTTTTTTTTTGTTTTTATGCTTGGGCAGCCCTACAAAAACCATTAGTAGCCCTCTTTGACATGCGATTTTGACAAAATATTCAAGCAAGAGGCACCTACAACCACAACTTGTTAGACCAACAAAGTTAGCAAAATCTAAAATCTAACAATGGTTAGCACATGAAACATCAGATAATCTACAAAATAACTGATCAAATGACAAAATCTGAAAATGAAACCATCATGGTTGGATTAGGCTCAGAAAGACCTTTCCAACGATATATCATACTTCAATTTTCGATACCATTTGCAAAAATTTCTCAAAAATGGGCACCCATATTCCAGAGTGGCACGGATTTAAAAACGCTAAAATTTTCAAAAAATTTCAAAAAGTTAGCAGAAAACCCGAAACTTGCAAGATAGATAAAATAACTCAAAAATAGCTCACTATCAGGTTCAGGCGATATACCTCAGACTTCACCAGTATCACGCGACACAGTTTCCTGTATCCGGGCGATATACCTCAGTCTGGGCGATATACTTCACAATATGTGGGCGATACTTCGCATGACACTAGGTGATATGCTTTAATACGGGCGGGCGATTCTTCTGAGATGTGAAGTGTCGCGCAGGTATTATAAGGTATATCGCGCGATATACTGAGAAGTATCGTGCGATATTCTGAGACAGAAAACCAGAGAATGAAAATTACGCTAAAAAATTGACAGAAAATGATGAAAATGCAAAAAAAGAAGGACAAAGTCTATTTACTCTGCCCCACGGTGGGCACAAAAAATGTACACACTAAAGTTGTGCACTTCTATAAATCCTTACATGCAAGGAAATTCAAGAATGAGCCCTCACAAATCGATCCATAGCTCTTTATGCATGGAGTTGCAAGATTATGAATTTGCTCTCAGCTAGAGCTATTGAGCTTGTGACCTCGCTAGTCAACCATACAATGAGAGATTCAAGTGAAGACAAGGGCAAGAATGCCAATATCTCTAAGGATCACCATGAAATGCAATGCAAATCTAAATGAGGATGCAAATATGCAAAGTATTTTATGAAAAGGAAAGAACAAGTGTTACAAATCCCTCCTATTAAGCTATGTGAGTTAAATCTATTACATAAAAGAAACTAAGCTATGAAATGAAGCTATGGATGCTATGATAATGCAAGAAATGAAGTCTAAACTATGAAGCAATGAGGAAATCCAAGAAAAGCTTGATGTAGCAATGATCTCCAAAAGCTCCAAATGCACCTAGAAAACCTGCAGCATAACATTAGCATGAAAGAGATGGATATGCAAATGAAGGAGAGAGCTTTCCTTTTATAAGAAATGAGGTGAAATGGACCATTGAGATTAAGAGGCAAAAAGTCTCAATCAGCAGTGGAGCTTGAAAGAGGAGCAATCCATGTGCATAAGTATCCTCCAATGAGAGTGAAGTGTTGACTTTTGAGCCTCATGTGAGACAAAAAGTGCTTTTTTCTTTTTTGTAAAATAGGAATAATACTTTATTTGTGCAACTTAGGACAAGAAGAAAATGAGGCTTTTTTATTTATTAAAAGGGGAGGAAATATTCCTTTTAAGTAAATAAAAACTTAGGATAAAAATCCAATATATGATCAAAATTAAGATTTGATTAAAAAATTGATAATGTTGAAAATATTGATTATTGATAAAACTGATTCAGGGTTGATAAATCAAATAAATGGGGCCCAAAGTCTAGGCGACCATTTTAGGGTGCATACAAGTAGATCCTAATAGATCTTAATTGTAAATCCTTTAACCATGTATAATTTTTATATTAGAGTTGTGAAATCTCTTAACAAAGTAGACTTAGTAGTCTTTAGAACTCTTAACCGGATTAATACTCTTAACAGGGTAAGCTATAAAAAATAGCTAAATATTGTAGCTCTAACCGAGCAACTTTATTTTGCAGTAGTTATATCTTGCGGGTGTCATCCCCACCGTAGTTTTTATCCTCTAACAAGGATTTTTGTGATACCAAAATATTGTGTTATGTGTTAATTATTACATGTTTTATTTATTTCATGTGATGCATGCAATTTTTAAGGAATCAGTAAATGAATGTGAAGAAAATTTTAAAAGTGTTTTAAATACTGATTCACCCCTCCCCTCTCAGTACTTACCTTTCCACACCTGAATCCAACAATTGGTATCAAAGCTCGGTCTCTTATTAAGGAGTTTAGTCACTTGAGAGGAAAGATATGGAAATATGGAAAGCTATAAGTATAAAAAAAAATAGTTGAAAATATGGAAATGGAACTAAAGATGGCTAATGAGCAAATTGAATAATTAAGCAGGAAACTAAAACATTAAATCAGCAAAAGGAAAGAGCTTTCACTACAATTGAAAGATACTCAAAATTAAGTTGAGGAACTTGAAGAACAATCTGAGGGAAGCATGTCTGATGAATTTGTTGCACTCATATCAAAACTATCTAAAAAGAACGAGAACCTAGTTGATTGGGTGAACATACTGAAAAGAGAACAAGAAGCACAGTCGGCAAGGATGTGTGAAATCATGGAACAAAAAGAAAAAGTTGAGGATTACAAAAGAAATGTTGAAGAAGAGAGAAGGTGAATTAATACAAGAGTAGATGATAAAGATAGGGAAATCATTAGGTTGATGCAAGCTCACTACAACTTGACAGATCGACTTGTTATGGCAAATCAAGATGTTGCTAGGAAATTTGGTGAGATTGTAGAATTAAGATCTGAGAATGAACACTTGAAGAATGATCTAAAAGATGAGAGAGATGCTGATGAATTCCTGAAAAGAAATGAAGAAGCTTTGAAGATTATGGATGAACAACTGAGAAATCAAAGGCAACCTAATGGCACCTCTAGACTCGGTTTCAATGTAAATAGTACTACCGAGAAGGGTGAGTCCTCCAAACAAATAACCAACTAAGACAAAGTTGTTACCCCACCAAAGTCTAAGAAGCCTACATGCTATCATTGTGGGAAACCAAGACACACAACAAATGTCTACAGGAGCAAGAGAGCTAATCCTCTGAATTCTCCTAAGTTTAAAGGTCATTATTATAACTACAATAAGTATAGGCATAAGGCATTTGAATGTAGATCAAGAATTGTGAACACTCCAAGGAATCCAATATTTGAGGGTTACTGTAACAACTGCAAGAGATATGGTCACATATCTGGAGATGCAAGTCACAAAGGATAAATGAGAAATGGGTCCCTAACCGACAGAATGTTGTGATGTAGTAGCATCCTGGCTTCTTGTCCAGTTCCTTGAGATTATTTGGTACTCGGCGAAGGAGGTGGATGAGCTCGATAAAGACCTGCTTTTACTCAGTTATTTGGGTGATAGTTCTCAGTCAAAGTTTGTTTTGCTTCATCGATGGAGCTTGGTGATCTTGGTGGTGATTCTCAATTGGAAGTTCTGGTGGATCTCGATTGATGTTGGTCACTTAGTGACTTGGTGTTTTGTTTCTCGGTGCTCGGTTACCGACGAGGTCTTGGTGTTTATATTTGTTGCTCGGTCACTGAAGTGGCTCAGTCACTGGAGGACTCGATCGCTGAAGGAATCTCAGTCATGGAAAGAAACTCGACATTTCTGGTGCTCAGTAATGCTTGTGAAGCTTGGTTGGTGTGCTTGCTCGATATGTTTCCCGGCAATCAGTAGTTTGGCTTACCGACGAGTGTTCTTGGAGAATTGGGAGGCCGACTTGGTGCATTTATTATTGGTAGATGTTGTTACAGGCTGACATGTTGAATTTAATTATTGTAAGGCTATTTGAGAGTTGACTTGTATTGCATTTAATATTTGTTAGGAAGAGTTAATGGTTTCATCAAACCGATTTGTGGCTGATGATTAGTATTTAAGTAGATGTTTAAGTAGTTGTTTGGAGGAAGAGGCAAAGAGATCTAGAGAGAGTATCTGGACAGAGTAGAAGAAGTTTAGCAGAGTTAGTAGTTTGCGAGCTTAGGAACAAGAGGATTGCTTGGTGGCTTGCGAGCACAAGTTTAGATATTTCTTGGAGTGCCTACCAATGTCCTGTTGTATTGCAAACTTGGGCTAGCTGAGGAGAAGTGTGTTGGATCATGCGTGATCTTGTGGAATTATTTCTTGCATTGTAATTGGTCATAACCGGGAAGGCCTTACAACCTATCACATTGCATGTAATCAGTTAGTTGATAAATAAAGATATTTTTCTTCTTTCAGATCTTGTTTGGTGTTGTGTTATTCTGTTGTGCTAGTGTTAGCTGCAAGGCTGGATTGTCCTTAATTGGATCCTCCCTACCTTGGTCTGCATCAGGTAGTATCAGAGCAAAGGTTTGATCTATGGAGTGAAGGTTGACCTAGCAAGGTTGATCTTGCAAAGTTGATCTTGTTGGTGAAGAGATTGTATGATCTGGTTTGCAGATCTGTGGCACTGAACTTGTGAAATCGTGGCCTAGTTGTTTGTGCGAGGTGGCAAGTTGCGATCTGACTTGCATACAACTCAGAGATTGTCACAAGGTGGTCGATGTTGGGTTTGTTGCAAATGGTTTTCAAAGATCTTTGGAGATGTATCTGAGAGGATTGAACCCTAGTGCAATTATAGATCTCTATGATGTGGTGGAGATGAAGATTTTTGAGAGGGTTGCTCAATTGGAAGCATAATTGTTGAACCGAGTTAAGAACCTTGCGAAGGAAAGTGTTGTTGAGCTTTGTAGAGATTACCGAAGTTGGAGTATGCCGATCTGGAGGAAATTTGTTTGGCCTGTTAAAGGACTAGTCCGAGATAGAAGGCATGCGGAAGCATGTGAAATTGATTTTGATGGTCAATTGGTAGATTCTACCATGAAACCTGCAAAGCAACTTGTGGTTGTTGCTGAGTTGCCCGTGCTTACCAACGATGTTGTTGACCTTGTTGAGGCTGGTGAGGAGATTGGTTTTCATGTTCAGTCAGTTGTTCCTAACATGGAAATTGCAGAGCATCTAGTTGTGCTTGATTAGGTTGCTATAGATGAGGAGTTACCTGTTCTTGAACACCTTTGTGATGATGGTGTTATCGAATTGCTTTTGTTCGGTGTTGAGGTGTAGAAGTTGTTTGTTGGTTACAAACTAGATTCACTGGTTGATAGTGATAAGTCTTGTGATGAGATTCTAAGATGGGATTCTTCCTTGATCCTTAGTGATGGGTTGAATGCTTAGTTTGTTTAGGATATTGGACATGTTGATTGGTTGAGTTGTAGATTGGTTCTCTTTCCTGTGATGGAGTGGAAACCTTTGGTGAAGATGAAGTGGATTTGGTGTTGTTCAAATGTTCCCTTTGGTGAGAAAGTGTGGGACACACTTTTCTTTGTACCCCGAGAGTCTGATGTAGTAGCATCCTAGCTTCTTATCCAGTTCCTTGTGATTTTCTAGTACTCAGTGAAGGAGGTGGATGAGCTTGGTAAAGACCTGCTTTTACTCAGTTATTTGGATGATAGTTCTCGGTCAAAGTTTATTTTGCTTCACTGATGGAGCTCGATGATCTTGGTGGTGATTCTCAATTGGAATTTCTAGTGGATCTCGGTTGATGTTGGTCACTCGATGACTTGGTGTTTTGTCTCTTAGTGCTCGATTATCGATGGGGTCCTGATGTTTATGTCTGTTGCTCAGTCACAGAAGTGGCTCGGTCACTGGAGGACTCAGTCGCTGAAGGAAGCTCAGTCATGGAAAGAGACTTGGCATTTTTGGTGCTCGGTAATGCTTGTGAAGCTCAGTTGGTGTGCTTGCTCGGTATGTTTCCTGGCACTCGGTAGTTTGGCTTACCGACAGGTGTTCTTGGAGAATTAGGAGGCCGACTTGGTGCATTTATTATTGGTAGTTGTTGTTACAGGCTGACATGTTGAATTTAATTATTGTAAGGCTATTTGAGAGCTGACTTGTATTGCATTTAATATTTGTTAGGAAGAGTTAATGGTTTCATCCAGCCGGCTTGTGGTTGATGATTAGTATTTAAGTAGATGTTTGGGTAGTTGTTTACAAGGAGAGGTAGATAGATCTAGAGAGAGTAGATCTGGATAGAGTATAAGAAGTTTAGTAGAGTCAGTAGCTTGTGAGCTTAGGAACAAGAGGATTGCTTGGTGGCTTGTGAGCACAAGTTTAGATCTTTCTTGGAGTGCCTATGAGTGTCCTGTTGTGTTGCAGACCTGGGCTAGCTGAGGAGAAGTGTGTTGGATCTTGCATGATCTTGTGGAAATGTTTCTTGCATTGTAATTGGCCATAACTGAGAAGGCCTTACAGCCCGACACATTGCATGTAATCAGTTAGTTGATAAATAAAGATATATGTCTTCTTTCAAATCTTGTTTGGTGTTGTGTTATTCTGATGTGTTGGTGTTAGCTGCAAGGCTGGATTGTCCTTAATTGGATCCTCCCTACCTTGGTTCATGTCATGTTGACAACAACCAACAAGACGTACTATACCATGGGAGTATAATACAAAGATCACTTGTACTGCATGTGGAAGATTTTCTCACATAGATGCAAATTGCTTTAGGATGCATGGAATGAGCAACATGAAATCATGGAGAAACATTGGAATGTCTTGTTTCCATTATCACAGAGTTAGTCACCTAGCCAAGGACTAAAGGTACCGAAATAAGGATTCTACCGAGGATGAATCGAGTGAAAAGACTCAAGTAAATATTGATGAAATCTGAGAACAAATGAATAAGACTTGGATAAGAAAGTCACAAGATGATGGAACAAAATTGGGAACTAGTGATGGCACCACATCCTCTAGATCTAGTGCACCTATCTTCACTTAATTGGTCAAGGTATGAATAGGAGCTGATAACTTGAAATTTATCTTAAATCAGTTCCTAGATTTAGTGCAAAGATCCATATCAACATATATTAAGATGCATTTGGATATTAGTTATAAAGCTATTATTTTATATGTTGATCGGTGAAGTGTTTAAGTTATTCTGTTGCATTCGGTGAAGTAAAGTGTAGTTCGGTTAACGATAAAATAAAGCTAGGTAAAGAGCAGTAAATACATATTATAGATATTGGAAGCCCTAACCTAAAGGAAAAACTATAAATAGAGGGTTTGTTACTTCATTTTCACTTTACATTCTTGCAAGTGCATTTGAGTAGTGACAAAGATGAGATCAAAGAGCTTTAAGTATTATGGTCGGTCAATTGCAAGAAGTACAAAAAGATATCGATGATCTTTGGAGAAAGATCTTTTCCATAAATCAACTGACAATTGAAGGTGTAAGAGTTCAAGAAGATAAATCCAAGCCAGTTGGATTGATAACAAATCAGGAAGAAGTAATAATAGAAGACATTACCGAACAAGATCATGATGAAAAGTTAAAGAAGATGAAAATGCCATGGAAATCAAGGCCATAGAATCAAAGGCCATGGATATAAATGATTCAGCTTTTGCAAGATTATTGACAAAAGAGCCTGCAATTGTTCAAAGTTTAGATTTTCCAAAGATAGAGGTGACTGATGTTGCACCTACATATGCCAAGACTCCTACTAAGCCAGCAAAAGATACTAATACTAAAGAGATCGAGAAGACTACTAAGACCAAATCTACTCAAGGTCAGAACACTGTGTCATTAACCCCCACCAAGACTACTAACGAGAAGTAGGAACAAGAGAAAGAAAAAGAAAAGGTAGAAGAGTAGAAAGAGGAAACACAAGAGAAGAAGGAGAACATTCAAGAGAAAAAAGAAGAGAAGAAGCCAGAAGATAAAAAGAAGGAGAAGGAAGATAAAACCAATGAGACTTCAACTCAATCAAATGCAAAGAAGGCATCAAGTTCAAAAGGCAAGTCTAAGAAGAGAAAAGGAAAAAAAGAGGTAGATATCAATGAATAGTTATACTGAAGGTTGAATATAAAACCATGAGCCCTAAGGAACTCTACGAGTTTGGTGACTTATTGAAAAGGAACGCTGCACAAGATAAGCTCCTAGCTAAAAAGCAGAAAACAAATGTGTTGGAGCAAATAAAGAGCATTTTGAATGAGATTATCCCTGAGGCAACAATCAATGAGAAATGAGACATATATAGTCAATTGAAAGAACTTGTCAGCCAAATCAATCAGCCTAAAACTGAAACTACCGAGTATATGCTGAAAGTTCACAAGAAAGATATGAAGACCAAGGTGATTGAAGAAGCTCTTTAATCAGTTGCATTGGACAAGGTAACTCTTTCCAAGTTAATCATTATATTGGAACAAGAAATGCAATCCATTCTTTCTATATTTCAAAAGATTTGTTTGCTTTCAAATTTTACAAAAGAGATTAAGGAAAAGGACAATACTGTGGAAAAAGAGCTCACCAGGCTATTATCAAAGATTTCCACCGAACCAAATATAGTAACTGAATATTATGAGAAGTTGAAGCGCTTAATGGGAGTGCAATTTGAATTAAGAAAAGAGGAGAACCAAATCATGATAGATCTATGAGAACTCCAAACAGTTTTTCTACCAAACATTAAATCATTGTAGAGGCAAATTAAGGCTAAAGACTTAATTAGCACACCAAATGTAAGTGTTATGGATAGCATGGTTAGTCTTAAAGTTGATATCAGTGAGAAAATAATAGTGTTGTAGACACTATAGGATACCTACAAGGCATCATTAAAGGATGCACAAGAGAAGTATAAAAGAAGTTTTGATAAGATCCCCAAACCGGATAAGAAGTAAGTAAGTATTTTGGCATTTTTGTTAAAAAAGGGGGAGTACACATATAAGTAAAAAGGGGGAATACATACAAGGGGGAATATAAGATATATAAGGAGAGTATATAGAAAAGAGAAGATTATGTATATAGTCTGGATATGTATCGGAGTTATTACTTCAGGGGGGGTAATAAGTTTTACCGAGGAAGAAGAATAGACCAAGACAAAATTTTGATTAATGACTTTGAAATTTTGAAGGTTTTTAAAAAACATACCAAACTAATACCAGAGGGGGAGATTGATACTCCTTAGTTAATTTTGTTGTCATTAGTTATGAGGAAGTTATTATATTTTGAAAAGTCATTCGATAAGAAGAAAAGATGAGTCGCTAAGGCTAAGAAAGTATTTGGTAAAAGAAATTAGTAAACAAAATTTCGGTAAAGAAGAAGCAAGCATAGGCACCAAGTGAGACAGAACCGAGTGTATGCACCCTAAAATGGTCGCCTAGACTTTGGGCCCCATTTATTCAATTTATCAATCTTGAATCATTTTTATCAATAATCAATATTTTCAACAATATCAATCAAATCCTAATTTCGATCATATATTGGATTTTTATCCTTGGGCTAACCATTTATCCTAAGTCTTTATTTAATTAAAAGGAATATTTCCTCCCCTTTTGATTAAATAAAAAGCCCACTTTTCCTCTTATCCTAAGTTGCACAAATAAAGTATTATTCATATTTTACAAAAAGGGAAAAAGCACTTTTTGTCTCATATGGACATAAAGTCAACTCTTATTTTCCTATTGGAGGATACTTGTGCACATGGATTGCTCCTCTTTCAAGCTCCACCGTTGATTAAGACTTTTTGCCTCTTAATCTCCATGGTCCGTTTCACCTCATTTCTTATAAAAGGAGAGCTCTCTCCTTCATTTGCATATCTCATGTTTTTATGCTAATGTTATGCTGCAGGTTTTAGGTGCATTTGGAGTTTGAAGACATTGAAAACTTGTTGCTTTCATCATCTAGTTTATATTTGCTTTCATAGTTGCATGATAATGGCATTCTTAGCTTAGTTTCCTTTTATGCAATAGAATAGATCTCACATAGCTTAATTAGGAGCTTGAAATCTATTGTACTTCTTTTCATAGCTCAGTTTGCACTTCATTTGATAGATTAGTCTTGCACATTCATACTAGTTGCATTGGCATTGCATTTTTCATTTAGATTCTTGAGGACATTGGCACTCTTGCCCTTGTCTTCACTTGAATCTCTCATTGTGTGGTTGACTAGCAAGGTCACAAGTTTGTAGCTCTAGCTGAGAGCAATTTTCAACCTTGCAACTCCATGCATAAAGAGCTATGAACCGTTTTGTGAGGCCTCATTCTTGAGCAACCTTGCATGTAATGGTTCATAGAAGTGAACCTTTTTAGTGTGTACATTTCTAGCGCCCATGTCGATTAAAGGAGACATGGTGATCTTCTTTTTTTGATGGATTCTTGTATTGCTTCTTTTTCTTGTATTGAACATTCAAGTTACTTCCAAAAGACTTGGGACTTGTGGAAGAAGAAGGAAAATATGACTGGTTTCGATGGGTGGATGGATGAAAATGATTCAAGGGTATGCATCTATGTTGATCTTGAGGAAAGATAGGAGATGGAGGGATGTAAGGACCCAAGATGGATGATGAATTAGGAGAGTTAGGAGGGGAAAGTGAAGGGACATAAGGGCCCAAGATGGAAGGAAGATGTGAAGCCCTTAGTATTGGTGGAGGAGGTCCAAGGATGGACATGGAAGACGCAAAAGGATAATCAATAAGTTCATCAGCATCTATATCACAACCAAGGATATTAGCATCTTTAGAGTGAGCATTAGAATTTTCAACAGGACCCTGCACATCTTGAATAGGAGCACCTTCTTTGATAGGATCATTCAAAGCTTGCAAAGACTTAGGAAGAGTAGAAAGTGGAAGTGAACATGGAGTGGTAGAACAAGAAGATGGAAGAGTTTGATCTTGACAATGATTGTTGAGTAGCATAAGCGTATCAACTTTTTCTAGATTTTCAATAGGCTCAACATTGGAAGTAACAACACCATTTTTAATAACCTTAATGGAAGTATCATCTTTAGAAAGCGTAAGCGTAGTAAGGTTATTTTGATTGTTAATAAGCTCAATAGTGTAAGTAGTAGCTTGATCTTGCTTAGGAGATGGTGGAATGAATGTGAAAGAGCGTAGAGGATCAAAAGAACCATGAAGCGGATCAGAGACATCATGAAAAGGATTGGATGACATGGAGGGTTCTTGATCTTGATCTTTTTTTATGTTCTTTTCTTTATCATTTTTAGAGTCCTCTTGACATGGAGCCACTTCTAAGGACAAGGAAGCATGTTGGGATTGTATGGAAGACTTTGGAAGAGGTGGTGAAGGACTAGCTGAAATAGGCATTATAGCAGATGAAGGCTTAGCCTCTTTAGGTTCGACATTATTGAAAGTATTTGCAGCCAAGTGAAGGTTATCTTGAGTATCTTTAAGAGGTGGCCCTTGAGGATAACTATAGGGAACCGCATGGAAAGTCTTAGGATCTTTGTTGGATGAAGGATTTGTGAAAGATTTGGATGACTCAGAAGCTTTAGGAAGTGTGTGGGTATTGGAGGAAGTGGCAGATGGAAGGGGACCATCACAAGACAAAGGTTCAGCATTAACATGATCTTGCTGGAGAGTGTAATCTTTATTTTCAGCATGAGAGTTTTTAGACAAGACATGCTCATAGTATCTTCGTTTATAATCAGCACGGAAAGCTTTCTCTTCCTCAATAGAAGTAGATGTATCATATTGTTCACAACAAATATCATAATTTCTCTCAAAATCAGAATCATATGGATCACCATCACAATCTATCCAATAGGATGACCCTTTAGTAAGCCTAAGCACACGACGAGGAGGACTCTTAGGAATAGAGTTGTCATAAGTATTGCTACATTGTCCATCATCATAGTCATCATAGTCATCATAGTCATCAAAGGTAGGTGTGTCACTCTTTATGGAAGAGACATCACAAGGACTATCATGTTGCTCTTTATGGTATGTCTTCTGAAGAGAAGTAAGACTCTTAGGAGAAGTAGAAGAAGAATGAGATCGTGAAGAAGAGGAAATTGAAGACTTAGTGGAAGAAGAATACTTGGATAATGAGGAATTCGAATGATGTTTAGAAGAGTCATGATAAGATTTGGAAGATGAAGAATGTGAATAGTGTTTAGAAGAATCATGATAAGACTTAAAAGATGAAGAATGAGAATAATGTCTGGAAGAGTCATGATAAGACTTGGAAGGTGAAGAAGAATGAGAAGATTTAGATGATGAAGAATGTTTGGAAGAAGAAGATCGTGATATGATCATGTTTATGATTCTAGCAAAGGCATCTGATTTAATCATTTTTTCTTTTATTTTTGCTATAAATTCATCACTCATGAGAATTTTGGACGAACAACACTTTTCGAATATGTCAATGAGCTCAAGATCATTTATTCTTAATAAAGGTTCCAAAGCTAGATAGTCAAGATTCATGGTTGTAGAAGAGAAGTAATCAAGCATGGAAGAAATGAATAGAAGAGATGAATAGAAGAGTGTAGACTAGATAATAAGAGGAAAGAATCAAGAAGAAGAAGAAGAATTTCCCATGGGAGTAGAAGACTTTAGAAGAACATGGGAAATGGAGAAGAAAGAAGAAGACTAAGAGCCATCTTGTGCAATTGATACCATAACGTTCATTGAGATGTTGAGCAACATGACAACACCTAGGATCTAAGATCTGGACTGACCAAGGAAGACTGGTAATAGGATGACCTCACAAAATGTCAACACCAAACTAGGATAATCAAAGTTCTCTATTGTCCAAAGAGAAATGAAAAGATAGAAGCAGGGGCTTTACCAACACTGTCAAAGAGGTGCTTCAAATCAAAGGGTGACTACCCTTGCACTTTTGAACCAGGAGGTTGGACTAGGCCAAAATATAATTGAAATTGAGATTAAATAAAAATTATTTGGACAATAAAAGTACGAGAATTTCCCAAGAATGTAGCTCACAATTCTAGAGATAAACTTTCTCACCAAGAACAACCTTCTAATGCGATATTTCTCTTTGGCTAATGTGATACTGATGTTGATCTTGACCAATTTGTGCAAAATTTTGAGTTTTTAAGGTCTAATTTCAAGTTTTCGAATGTGAGGGTGAAAATGTCTGATGTCAATCACAAATTTAACAGCATTTGGATAGGTTTGCAAATAGTAGAGGATCAAACATGTCTTCAAACACTTGAAACAAGGGCAAAAGCAACCTTGCCAAGACAAACACTTGTGATATCAAAAATAAAATTGCACCCTATGAATGCTACCGATTGTTTGTATGTTGAGAACATTTACACTAGCATCACACAACCGAAGACAATTCAAGCAAATCTATCTTAAAAAGGTCAAGGCTCAATACTTACCAACTTAGCCCACAACTTGATGCCCCCTTGCCTCACACCAAGTGGTTACCCACAAGAGATATTGGCTTTGTCATGGAAATGTCAAATGACACAACCAAAGAGACACATATGGTGAGTATCTTAAGGTGATCCGGGTAAACCACTTGGATCAATCCTTGCACTAAGAAGATAAGCGGCTAAAAGAAGGTGGCTTCTATCTAATGGTTCTTAATAAAGATTTCCATTCACAACACCCCTCTTGCTCCTCATAAAGGACTAGGACCTCGCGGCCTCAAGAGTACCTTAAGTATTCTTGTTCAATGTTTTCCCCATGGTCGCAATCCCATGAGCTACTCACATCAAACGAAGACAAGTGTTATGTCTATCAAAATTTTTGGTGTCCTTGATAGCCTTGAGATTATAGTGAGTTGGAATCACTTGCCACCAAGGAAAATGATGACAAGGTTGTCCCCACTTGAGTCGTTCCTCTTGACTGCTCAAGAGCAGGCCCGCTAAAAGATTCCTAAACTAAACAAAAATGGATCAACTCTTGAGGTTCAAGGTTTTTGATTCACCACAAGGGTGAAGAGCATACTCCCCTATCTCAGGAATCTCTCCCAAACACACCAAGCAAAGTTCATTTACCCCCTTGTTTTCAAAATTCAAAGATGGGTCAAGATTTTCTAGTTCACCAAAATGGTGAAGAGCATACTTCTCCTACCACCCAAGAATTCCTACAAGATCTTAAGTGCCTAATAAATGAAACAACTAGTTTTTGCCACACTTAAAAGGAAAGCAAATAAATAAGCAAGATTTTTTTTTTGTTTTTATGCTTGGGCAGCCCTACAAAAACCATTAGTAGCCCTCTTTGACATGCATTCTTTTGACAAATTTCAAGTAATGAGAGCACCTACAACCACAACTTGTTAGACCAACAAGAGTTAGGAGAATCAAAATCCAAAATCTACCAATGATTAGTACATGAAAAATTAGATAATCTGCAAAAATAACTGATCAAATGATAAAATCTGAAAATGAAACCATCATGGTTGGATTAAGCTCGGAAAGACCTTTCCAACGATATATCACACTTAAACTTTTGATACCATTTGCAAAATTTCAAAAAAATGGGCACCCGTTTTCTAGAGGCACGGATTTGAAAACGCTGGAATTTTCAAAAAATTTCAAAAAGTTAGCTAAGAACTCAAAATTTGCAAGATAGATAAAATAGCTCAAAAATAGCTCACTGCCGGGTACAGACACAGTCCAGACACCAGTATCGCGCGATACTTCGCACTATACCAGGCGATACTCTTCAGTCAGTGCGATACTTCGCCCTTTGCTAGGCGATACTTCGCCCGAGACCAGGCGATATTCTCTACTATAGTCAAGCGATAGTCTGTAAAGGGTGAACTATCGCACGATATTTCTCTTCAAGGTAGGTGATATTTGTAGCAAGTGTGAAGTATCGCACCGCTATATAAAGGTATATCGCACGATATTTCTGAGAAGTATCGCGCGATACTCTGAGACAAAAAAATCAGAAACTGAAAACCAAGCTGAAAATTGACAAAAATTTGATAGAAAATGCAGAATTAAAGGGACAAAGCTAATCTACTCTGCCCCACGGTGGGTGCCAGAAATGTGTAGTGTAAAAATGACCACACTTCTATGAAGTATTACTTGCAAGGTTGCTCAACAATGAGGCCTCACAAAGCGACTCATAGCTCTTTATGCATGGAGTTGCAAAGGACTTATGAGTTTTGCTCTCAGCTAGAGCTACAAGAATGTGACCTTGCTAGTCAACCATGCAATGAGAGATTCAAGTGAAGACAAGGGCAAGAGTGCCAATGTCCCCAAGAATCTAAATGAAAGATGCAATGCAAATGCAACTAGTATGAATGTGCAAGACTAATCTATCAAATGAAGTGCAAACTAAACTATGAAAAGAAGTACAATAGATTTCAAACCCCTAATTAAGCTATGTGAGATCTATTCTTATTGCATAAAAGGAAATCTAATCTATGATGCCATGATCATGCAACTATGAAAGCAAATATAAACTAGATGATGAAAGCACAAGTCTTCAATGTCTTCAAACTCTAAATGCACCTAAAACTTGCAGCATAACATTAGCATAAAAACATGAGATATGCAAATGAAGGAGAGAGCTCTCCTTTTATAAGAAATGAGGTGAAACGGACCATGGAGATTAAGAGGCAAAAAGTCTTAATCAGCGGTGGAGCTTGAAAGAGGAGCAATCCATGTGCACAAGTATCCTCCAATAAGAAAATAAGAGTTGACTTTATGTCCAATTGAGACAAATAAGGGAGTATGCTCTTCACCCTTGTGGTGAATCAAAAACCTTGAACCTCAAGATTTGATCCATTTTTGTTTAGTTTAGGAATCCTTTAGCAGGCCTGCTCTTGAGCAATCAAGAGGAACGACTCAAGTAGGGACAACCTTGTCATCATTCTCCTTGGTGGCAAGTGATTCCAACTCACTATAATCTCAAGGCTATCAAGGACACCAAAAACCTTGATAGACATAACACTTGTCTTCGTTTGATGTAAGTAGCTCGTGGGATTGCGACCATGGGGAAAATATTGAACAAGAATGCTTAAGGTACTCTTGAGGCCGCGAGGTCCTAGTCCTTTATGAGGAGCAAGAGGGGTGTTGTGAACGGAAATCCTTATTAAGAACCATTAGATAGAAGCCACCCTCTTTTAGCCGCTTATCTTCTTAATGCAAGGATTGATCCAAGTGGTTTACCCGGATCACCTTAAGATACTCACCATATGTGTCCCTTTGGTTGTGTCATTTGACATTTCCATGACAAAGCCAACATCTCTTGTGGGTAACCACTTGGTGTGAGGCGAGGGGGCATCAAGTTGTGGGCTAAGTTGGTAAGTATTGAGCCTTGACTTTCTAGGATAGATTTGCTTGAAGTGTTTTCGGTTGTGTGATACCAGTGCAAACGTTCTTACATACAAACAATCGGTAGCATTCATAGGGTGTTTTTCAATTCTGATATCACAAGTGTTTGTCTTGGCAAGGTTGCTTTTGCCCTTGTTTCAAGTGTTTGAGACCATGTTTTGATCCCTTGCTGTTTGCAAACCTACCGAAATTCTACTGATACTGTGACTGAAATAAAAAACATCAACCCTCGGACTGAAAATTTTGACCAAACAGACCCAAAAATGCAAATTTCACACAATTCTGGTCATGAGTTAAACAAATCTGCAACAGTATCGTGCCCTGTAAAGTGAAGTATCGCGCGATACTTCGCGCATGCTAGAAATATCGCCCGCTTTGAAGAGAAATATCGCACGATAGTTCGCCCTTGACGGACTATCGCCCGGCCTGCCTGGAGTATATCGCCCGCCAGTATTAAGAAGTATCGCCTGGCTTCGGGCGAAGTATTGCACGGGTATAGGTTTATCGCCCCAGTAGCCTAGAGTATATCGCCTGGTTTATTTTTATCGTGCTTAAATTTTGGTCAGTTTCAGTTGCTGTCAATCAGGCTAGGTCTTAGAGCAGGCTTCTCACCCTGACATATGAGATTTGTCTTGACTCCAAATTTTTGGTTTTTAGTCCTCCAGGATAGCATCATTTGATTTACAAAGTCACTTTGGAATAATTGTCAAGTTAGAAAGCCATTCTTGATGCCAAGGTGCATCTTTAAAATTGTTAGCTATATTCTGGGAAAATTTTAGTTCTCTTATTGTCCAAATCGCTTTCATTTTCATCTCAATTTCAATTATCTTTTGGCCTAGTCCAACCTCCTGATTCAAAAGTACAAAGGTAGTCACCCTTTGATTTGAAGCACCTCTTTGACAGTGTTGGTAAAGCCCTCTTTTTCTTTTTATTTCTCTTTGGACAATAGAGGACTTCGATTATCCTAGTTTGGTGTTGACACTCTGAAAGGTCACCTTATCATTGAGAGTATCTCTCTTTCATGTCAGTTACGACAAGGTACCAAGTTAATCAAGGGAAGCGACCCCCTGTTGCCTTTAGCCAGTTACCACCCGTCAAGACTCGTCGACAACCTAAGGGAAAAGGACCCCTTTTTGACCAATCTCCTAAGAGTGAATCTGAGGTTTGTTTTAATTCGAGAGCTAATCCTAGTGAAGTGAGCACCTCTTTTGTACCACTTTCATCAAGTATGGACATGAGTTACACTTTCACCCAACAACAAAGAGAAGCCATGAATCAAACTCTTGAGGATATCTTCCAACGACACAGAAGAGAGTATGGTGGTTCTTCTCATGCTAGTCCACTCGGGTCACCTCCTAACAACGTGAGGTATTTTGATGCTCATCAACGAGCCGAAAGACAGCATAAGCAAGCTCACTCAGATTCAGGGTCACAACACGAAGACCAGAACAACGAATCTAGTGATCACCACATCAACGCAGCTAATGCAATGAGGCATTCGAGACAAACCTCCCCACTTAAAGACACCTCTCGATATGCAAATACAAGATTGAGAAGCATTGAGAGAGAGAGAAGCAAGCCTACTTAGATGAACAGGCTGCTAAAAAGGAAAAATTCTGACAACTAGAGGAAGAGGAACGTGCATTGTTGGATATACAGAAAAGAGTCGCCCAAGAAGAAGAAGATAGACTCTATGCACAACAACTCCAAAGCCGATTTAACAGGAGGGGAGCCAATAGTGGGACCAACTCGCCCCCATCTACCCCTTCCCCTAGCCCTCGAAGAAGATCAAAGACACCCTCACGATCTCCAAGTCCTAGAGGAAGAAGGACTTCAAGATATGACCATCATAGGAGACAGTCGTCTCATAGACATTCAAAGAAACCCTCCCAACGAGCACATCATGGCTCACAACATGGAGGCAGTTATGCTAAATTTGATCATATGGACTTCATGACTATGCAACAAGAACCATCCTTTCAAGCCTATGTGGAGCAATATGTGGAACAAAACAAAGACCAATTCTTGGAAAGTCTTATCAACAAAGGCGCTAAAGTTCCATATAATTTTGATGTTCACCAAAAGATCAAGAAACAGAATCCTTCAACTGATGAGGTGATCTTACAAATGCAAAAGGATATAGACAGGATGAAGGCTCCCAAGAGCACATTTCATTTGGACTCCATATGTCATAACCCCATTAACAAAAGTGTGGTGATGGTAGAATTCCCTAAGAAAGTTGAATTCCCAACATACGACAAATATGATGGCACTGGTGACCCTCACGACCATGTTCGACAATTCTACATAATGAGCTTTTCCTTTCACCATGAAGACTCCTACTTGCAGAGATTATTTCCAAGGAGTTTAAAAGGTCAAGCCATGGAGTGGTTCACCAACCTTTTCCCTCCAGTAAAGACATTTAAAGAACTTGTCCAAAGATTTGTTCAGCATTTCGCTTACAACTTATCTAGGTCGGTCACAATGCTTGATTTGTGTAAACTTAAACAAAATCAAGGGGAATCTTTTGTCACATTTTTACAACGATGGAGGTGATTGTGTTTGAAATACCCAAGGACAATCCCTGAAGAAGAGAGAATTGATATCATTGTGAACAATCTAATACTAGAACTCAGATATGAAGTCAAGAAAATCCCATTTAATTCCTTTGATACTATGGTAGAGGTGGCATGTCGCATTGAGGATGTCCTAAAAGAACAAGGAATTTTGGCTAAACCAACAAATAACAACAATAGCCAAAAAAACAATACTAATGGTAACAAGGACAAAAAGAACTCCTATTGGAACAAAAACAAGCAAGTGGTCAACGACGGAGTTGTTGATTCATCTCAGGTCAAAAATGAAGGAGTTCTTAACCTCTCTCATGCAGTTCAAGCTATGAAGTTGCAAACATCTTCAACGCAACAAGACAAACTTAAGTATCAAAAGAGATCTAAAACGGAGAAAAGACAATTTACTAAATTGGGAGAATCTTATGCAGATGTTTTCAAGACACTAGTTGCTCATAATTTGGCGCAACCACAGGATCCTACAAAACATCGAATACCAAATCCTTTACCTCATTGGTCGGATGCTAAGGCTTTTTGCATTTTCCATAATGGGATTGGACACGACATAGAAAATTGTTTTAAACTCAAGCATCTTGTCCAAGACCTTATCGAGAAAGGACAATTACAAGTGGATGGGTTAACCACTAATGCAGACCATAAAGCCTTTAAAGAGCCCTTGCCTAAATATGAAAAAGGAGAGAATTCTAGCAGTAAGAATGGCAAGGCGGCTATTAACTATACATACACACATGCTGACAATGTGATTAACATGCTTGAAGTGGCTGACGATAACATCAACATGGTGAGAAAGAAAGATCCTTATGGACATAATGTGGACTCAACTCCTATGACTAATGAAAGACCCGCTGTGGTGATAAGAGGTCCTCACTCACAAGGAATGCCCCAGTCCCTCAATGCTGTCACTAGGGGTCAGGCCCAAGCACCCATTATCATCAAAGGTCCTAGCACTAGCAAGTCTAAACAGCCCGTGTCCAAAGGTGCTCCTCCCAAATCTGTCGTTGGTCCTGATTCCAATTATAATCTTATTGACCAGCTACAATGTACACCCGCTCAGATATCCATTTTTGAGCTTTTAGAATTATCTCCTAAGCACAAGCACATCCTCGAGGATGCTTTGCGAACAGCCAATGTCCCTAATAACTTAGATATTGACCAATTCCAAAACATGGTCAACCATTTGGCTAGCCCTCATTACCTCACCTTCTCAGAAGAAGATGACAAATCCATTAGTCACCCACATAATTTGGCCTTACACATCGAAGTCATGATTCATAAAACCTGTGTTAGGCATGTACTGATAGATGGGGGTGCGGGGCTCAATATTTGTACCCTGAGTTTGTTGCTAGCTCTAGGATATTCCAAGAACGTCATTGACACAAAGAAAAGGATCATAATCATAGCATATGACGAAGCAGAAAGAAGTTCTAAGGGATTGGTCGTTTTACCTATTCGCATTGGTCTAGTAGAGAAAGATATCTTATTTCAAATTGTTGATGTTGGACCTCTAGCCAACAACATTTTGCTAGGTAGGCCATGGATTCACGAAATGCAAGCAGTCCCATCAACATACCACCAGTGTGTTAAGTTTCCCCATAACGGTGTAGAAATTTGCATCCCTGGAGATAGTGCTCTATCAGTTAATAACATTTCTGCAGGATCACATGTACCTTTGAATAGGGAAGCTGACAATCCTAGTAGTTCACTCGAAAAATGCAAGCAGCAGTTCAAGACCATGGACCTTGGGATGGGAGATTATAAGATTGATTCTTTTACAAAAATGCCAATCTCTCCTAGGTCTTATGGGAGACCATCCCCAAATGTGAAGCCTTCGTCATCAGCAATGACGTTATTTGGGAAATTTGTTGAGTCTTCGGTCCCCATTCAAGAAGAGAAAGAGGAAGTTGTTGTAAGGGACTGGATATATCACGAGGAGAAATACAAACATAACGAGAATTTTGCTCCTTCACCTGAAACTTATGGGAAAGGGTATACACTGGTTAAAAATATAGGATATCCAGGATTTGGTCCCCTTAGTCATAGGCTGGATGCTAAAGCTGAGCCTCTTGATCATGCTCTCTTCGGACGCAAGAACAAGTCCACGATTGGCTTAGGTTTTGAGAATAAGAAGAAGGAAGGTGTCCCTGTCCCAGCTGCGACGGACAGTGACAGTGATGCAGATTATACGCCTGATCTTTCCAATCAACAAGATGTGTCTGATGATTGGGTACCCTCAACGAATCTCCTTTGGGGAGATTTCATAGATTTGATGCTTGATAGTCCTACTATCCCAGCTACGACGGATAGTGACTGTGGGACTACTAGATCGACAAAGGAAAGTGTTACTGTCCTAGCTGCGACGGATAGTACCAATACTAGCACTAGAGAGGGGGAAACCCTTCCTAACCTTGAGGCTTCTACATCACGAGGCCTAAATGATGACTCAGAGACAGACTCCCATGAATATGAATGGGATTCGCTTTCAGATGCAACAATTGATCTGGACGTGGATATTATCCATGCCTATAGTACCCAACCCGATGCGACTAACGATTCTAGTGTCGGACTAGAGGATTGCCCTCCTCAAATCACCTTAGTAGACGACACTTCGTTTGATAGGATGAGTCCTAATTCGGGTATCTTAGGAGAAGACTTGATGAACTCCGATTATATGGTCACCAGAGATGACACCTTTCGCATAAACAACATCGAATCCACCATTGACTTACCCCTTGTTCACTTTGACCTGATTGACTGGTCTCAGCACCACCAAGAGCCCACATTTCTCACATTTCACAACGATTACAAAATTGCTTGCTATCTGAATGCTCTCGAACCCGTGGCTTCTTCCACCAGTGAACCAACAACCAGCATGACAGAGCCTGATATTAAGTACCTCAGTCTCAAAACAAAAGAGAAAAAGAAAAATAGGTTTGATGGCGAAAACCACTTTGTGGCGGTGTCAGAACCAAAAATAGTAAAAAGAAATGACGCATCTGAAGGTGAAAACCTCTTTGAGGCACCTAAGGATGGGGTACTTAATAACTTGCCGAGTTATTTCCAGGATAGATCATCAATATTGATTGAACCAACAAAGCCGGTCAATTTAAACACAGAAGAAAATCCTCAGATAGTCCATCTTGCTCAGTCTTTATCAGAGGAAGAGACCAAGGCATATGTACAATTTTTACAAAAAAAGAAAATTAATTTTGCTTGGACCTACTCAAACATGCCAGGGCTTGACACGAATCTCATAATGCATCACTTATCTATAGCTCTAGGAGTCAGGCCAGTAAAACAGAGATTAAGAAAAATGCATCCACATGTAGCTCTACTTGTCAAAGGAGAATTAGAAAAACTTTTGAGAGCTAGATTTATTAGAGCCATCGATTATGCAGAATGGATCTCAAACATAGTACTAGTCTCCAAACATGATGGGTCCATTTGTGTCTGCACAGATTTTAGAGATCTAAACAAAGCCTGCCCAAAGGACGATTTTCCACTTCCAAACATTGACATGATAGTGGACATAACGGTGGGCCATGACATATATTCCCTAATGGATGGTTTCTCGGGGTATAATCAAATCAAAATAGCTCCTGAAGACCAAGAGAAAATAGCATTCACATGTGCATGGGGAACCTACTGCTGGAACATCATGCCATTCGGGTTAAAGAATGCAGGAGCAACCTACCAAAGAGCTATGACGACTATCTTTCATGATATGATGCACAAAAATATGGAAGATTATGTGGATGATACCCTGGCAAAATCAAGAAAAAGGGACACACACCTCAATGATCTGGAAGTAATTCTAGATCGTATGGAACAATTTCAACTCAGATTGAATCCAAAGAAGTGCGCATTTGGCGTCACCTCAGGCAAACTTTTAGGATTCATAATATCAGCAAAAGGTATCGAGGTTGACCCCGAAAAGGTCCAAGAAATCCTAGATATGCCACCTCCTCAAAATATCAGCCAAATGAGAAGTCTTCAGGGACGTCTTCAATCAATTAGGAGGTTTATTTCTCAGCTTGCAGATAGAGCGCAACCCTTCAACAAGACATTGCATAAGGGTGCTTCTTGTGTTTGGAACGAGGATTGTCAAAAGAGCCTAGATCAGATCAAACAATACTTGGCCAATCCTCCGATCCTAATGCCTCCTATTCCAGGGAAACCATTGATCCTATATATTTCAGCTACAGACACTTCCCTGGGGGCATTATTGGCTCAAACAGATGATACTGGGAAAGAACGGGCCATCTACTATATCAGCCATACTCTAGTCTCCTATGAGATCAATTACAATAATATTGAGAAGTCTTGTCTCACGGTGGTGTTTGCTTCTCAAAAGTTGCGCCACTACATGCTTGCTCATACCATACATTTGGTTGCCAAAATTGATCCCCTTAAATACTTGCTTAGTAAGGCTGCCCTGACGGGTAGACTTGCTAAATGGATGATGGTCCTAACTGAATTTGACATAGAGTACGTTGAAAGGAAGGCAATAAAAGGGCAAGCTATTGCCGACCAATTAGCTGATTTTTCAATCCAGGATAGTATGCCAATCCAAGTGGAATTTCCAGACGAACACATCTTATATACCACTACTCGCACTTGGACAATGTTCTTTGATGGTTCCCGCATGCAAAATGGATCAGGTGCTGGAGTGTTATTTGTTTCTCCACATGGGTACAACATTTCGAAGTCTTACAAACTATTATTCCCATGTACCAATAATATTGCAGAATATGAAGCTTTAACTAATGGCTTGAGAATGGCTATAGAATGGAACATCACAGAGTTACATGTCTTTGGGGATTCCCAGTTAATCATCAACCAAGTCAATGAAGAGTATCAAACCAAGGATGACAAATTGATACCCTATAAAAAGATGGTTGATTCTTTGAGACGCTATTTCACCTTTGTGACGTTTCAACAAATCCCTAGGGTAGAGAACAAAGCTGCAGATGCCATGGCCACATTAGCTTCACTTCTTCAGTTGGAGACACGTGAATCCAGATTTGAATTCCTAGTGGAAGAGCTACACCATCCTATCTTTGACTCGTCTGAAAGCCATGTCATTTGTGCCATTATCACACACGAGTCTTCCCGATATGGTGCTATCTATTCATATCTTCATGATGGCATCATCCCCGACACATTCACCCGCTCCGAATGCCGAAACCTCATCCGTAATGCCTCTCACCACACCCTCATCTCTGGTGATTTATATAGGAGGGGTTTAGATGGGACGCTCCTTAGGTGCTTGGAAAAGGAGGAATCCAACCAAGCGTTAGCTGACATCCACGAGGGCATTTGTGGTGGACATTCTAATGGTCTTGCCATGGCCCGAAGGTTGCTTAGGGCGGGATATTATTTGCCCACAATGCAGATAGACACAGTCACCTTTGCTAAGTCATGCGAAAAATGTCAGAAACATGGCAACCTGATTCACGCTCCAGGTAGGGAGCTGATCCCTTCTGTTTCTCATTGGCCATTTCAGTGCTGGGCCTTTGATCTGGTTGGGCAGATTCATCCCAACTCATCAGGTGGACACAAGTTCATTATTACTGCCACTGACTACTTCACAAAATGGGTGGAAGCTGTGCCACTTTCTGTTGCTTCAGGAAGGACCATTTCTTTGTTCATCTTGAATCATATCATTTGCCGATTTGGAGTGCCTTCTGAGATCATTACTGACAATGGAGGTCAATTTAAGAATAAGGACCTAAAGCACCTATGCAAAAAGTTTAAAATCAAGCAACATTGGTCCTCCATCTATTTTCCACAGGGAAACGGACAGGCAGAAGCTTCTAACAAAACCATTCTTAAGATTCTTCATAGAACAGTGCACAAGAATGGTAGGGATTGGCACTTACAAATTAATCCAGCACTATGGGCTTACAGAACAAGCATTCGTACACCTACAGGAGCCACTCCTTTCTCTCTCACCTATGGCGCTGAAGCAATATTGCCTCTAGAAGTCAAGATACCATCACTTAGAGTCTCACTCAAAGGTTTGATTACAAATGAGGATTACCGCGCCATGAGGTTACAGGAACTAGAACTTCTAGATGAGAAGCGTAAGGCTTCCTTTGATCATATGAGAGTGTATCAGAAGCGTATGTCCAAGGCATTCAACAAGAAGGTTCGCCCTAGAGAATTTCAAATAGGTGATCTTGTTTTACGAGAGAACCCTAAGAACAAACAAAACAGAGAGCAAAAGGGCAAGTTTGAACCTAACTGGCTTGGACCATATGTCATCACAGCTGCTTTTGGTACTGGTGCGTATTTACTGTCAGATCCTGATGGAGAACAGCTCCCTGATCCCATCAACATTGTGCACCTCAAGAAGTTCTATCCTTGATGCCCGTTCTGTCTGGGGGCATCCTTTGTACATATCTTATTGATCCTGAAAAAATACCAAAAAAATTCATATATGATCCTGAAAAAAAATTCTAAAAAGCATACAAAGTCCTGAAAAAATACAAAAAAATCAAAATATTCAAAAAAAAAAAGAAAAAAAAGAAAAAGTGCCTTGGTGAAAACTTAGCAATAGGCGCCTTGGTAGCAAAAATACAAAAAAAAAAATGATGAAAAAATGAAAAGAATCCAAGTGGTGAAAACCTGGAAACAGGCGCTACTTGAGGCCTTTGCACCCCTATTTGTTAGCATGCGTCCTCGACACTTAATCACTTCCCATCATCCCTTGACCTTATTTGGCCTAGTCTGGAATTGGTCTTTGTCTTTGTCTAGGGGGCATGACTGTTAGCATTGGTCTTTTAGAAACGTTTGTCTCTCGAGGCATTTCACAACAGGTGTTTTTCGACACCACCCCAAATAGTGTTTTTCAACACTACCCTTGCGTCGAGTGTTTCTTAACACTTATCAGGTGTCTTACCCAAACAGTCTCGTATGACGCGATATTTCTCATTTCCAGATATGATACTCAGAATTTGACTCTATGACCAACACACACGCACTTAAACAATTAACTCGCTGACGATATGATGACTTTATTTTTCTTTGTGTGCTGTCTATGAGGATTTCTTTGATGAGTGGTCTCTCCCTGAGAAGTTTCCGATGATGCATTGCTAGAAGACTGAGGGAATGAGAACATGTTTTCTTTCTTTATCTGCTTGTGGGTATATTTTGTTGATCCTAACTGTCATGAGCATTTATGCTGGTCCTACTTGACACTATGGATTGACAAGGTATTATCCTTGACTGTTTTGCGAGTGCATGCTTTTAGCTATCCTGATTTCATGTGTCTTGATACAAGCATAATCTCGCTATATCAAATTTAGGTGATCTCACCGCATTAGTCATCTTGATCTATACGTCTTTGATGCCTGGGTGAGATTCCCACATCTCTATCTGATAAAGATCATATTCATATCCACATAGTTACGCTAGTGTGCATTATATGATCTTCCGACGCTACCAATAACGCTCGATGATGATAATTAGATGTCTATAAGCGTTGTGACCTTGCAAGTCAACCACTTTCATAGTAGCTTGCATTTTTAGGGTCATGTTAGTTTAGTCTTGCATTTCTTGCATCTGGAGAGAGCTCTCCTTTTTATCTTACGTGGACCTGTCAGTCGACTGCGCTCACCTTTTCTTCTTCTCGATCATGTCTTTTGCTCCTCGTCTTTTCACCTCGAACCTGTTCCTGTTCATCACAAGGGGTTAATCACATCATCATATCTATATCAAATCTATCATTTTTAAGAAACATGAGTCTATATCATACACATGAGAATTAAACATACATCTATGAGAGAGAACATACATAAGCACATACATAAGCATTTTGAGCAAAATGACAAGACAATATACATAAACTGATACATCCATCACAAATGAGACAAATACACATGATACATCGAACATCCAGTAATCTCATATACAATGTCATGATATACAATACAATATGAGATCCCAAAATCTGGATCAAAAGTCTCAAAATATGTCCAAAACATCTAAACCTAGGACTCGCTACCACCCTCGTGAGGAGCTCATGGTGGTGGAGGAGGCATAGCTCTCCTATCGAGTACCACATCTGATACCCCTGCCCTCTGAGAGTATGATGGTGCTCTCTCACCCTCTGGGATGGCCTGTAGATATAACCCATGATAATAGGCAGCTCTCGCTGACTCTCGTCGGAGCTCTAGTGCCTCGGCCTGTGCCATCGCCTCACGGCGTGCTATCTTTGCTCTGAGATCAGCTATCTGCTGATCCCACTCTGCCCTCAGATCCAGGAGCTACTGATCTCTCACGGCTGTAGTGGTCCGCAGCTGCTGTATCTCTGCCTCCTGAGCCTGTATCTGGGCTCTCAGGTCCTCTTCCCCCGCATGCTGCTCCTGTTGTGCCTTTGCCTGCCGGCGAGCTGGTCTCGCCTCCTCCTCAGGTGTCACCGATCTCTGTCTCTGTGACCGTTTCTGGCCACCTGATCTCGACCCCTCTCCCCTCTCCATCCTCCTCCCTCTCCCCCTCCTACCATCTCCTCCATCCCCTCCCTCTCCTCCTCCCTCCCCTCCTTCTCCCCCTCCGTCCCCTCCATCTCCTCCCGGTGCTGGCACCTGTACATCTGGTACTGTAAATCGAGGGAATGGTACCCTCCGCCACTCTGCTCTGTAGGCTCCATTAGCCCCTGCGTCTGCCACATCTAAGAAATAATCCCAAGGCTCGCTCCTGATAGCTGCTGTCTCTGCGACAGCCTACTGATAATCTAACATGGGTAGCCACCCATGTCCCTCCTCGTCTCTGGCTCTATCATATGTAGTAGTCTTTGTCGAGACTTGCTGCTGCCTCCCAAACTGCCGTCACACCCGAGTGATGCAGAATCTCTCTACGATCTTTGCATATCGACCTACCAGTGGCTGACTGCACAGCATGTAGCTCAACTCATCCGCTGCATCCCCCCAAACCTCAACCTCCCTGTACGGCCTCCATGTAAATGAGGCTATCTCATCAAGAATCCATCTGTAATAGGTCACATCCCCAAAATGGGCATGTGATATAAACCCGATGTACCTATAGATGTAGGGGTACCTCCTCTCCCTCGGCTGAACCATGGGGCGCACCACAACGATGTGCTCCCACGGCCATACCTGTGCCAATATGGCACCACATGCCCATGTCCTACCGTCCCTGTAGACGATCTCGTGCAGCTCATGATACATCTCTGCCAGGATCGCAGGCCCCCATGCCATCCGTCGGGGCCTGCCTACCAAGTCTACCAATAACCTGCCCCATCCAAGCGGGAATCCATTCTGACTGCGATCAATCATCAGGATCTGTGAAATGATAGATGTCACAATGCATGACACCGGATAATCTCTGCCAAAATCATCAAGCAGTCGCTCCCAACTGACATGCCTATCCAGGATAGTCACATCCTGAAACATCTCCTGAATCAATCGACGCCCCTCAGTGGCATCCTGATCATAGTATACCTGTGACAACACATAAATCATGTTAGTTTTCATCTTTTGGAAACATTACATTTTACATGACTATCTAAAAAATATGATTATACTTACAGGCTCTCCATGGCATGGAACTCGGAGGATCCTATAGACATCCTCCAGTGTGATGGATGCCTCACCTGTAGGAAGGTGGAAGGTGTTGTGCTCGCTGTGCCATCTCTCGGCCAAAGCAGTCAACAAACCATGGTCCGCTCGAATATAGGGGTACCTCAACAGATACCGAAATCTCATCGCCCTGAGGTCGGCATTGCCCGGATCGTCTAGATCCCGGACACACCGCAATCCTGTCACCTTCGGCGCTCTGATGATGAGCACCGGAAAAACCTCCTGCAAGCCAAAACCAAGCCCGTTGTTAGCACATATCATGATGGATGTCCAAAAACTCAGTATAAAATATCTTAAAAATGTAACATTGTCTAGACCCATGTCATTTTTGCTCAAAAATGTATTAAAAATCAATATTTTATGCTGGGCGATATTCTTTTTCTGGAGAAGTATCACGCGATACTTCTCCCTATAGTGGGGCGATAAACTTTATATCGCACGATACTTCGCCCAGTATCGTGCGATACTGGTGCCTAAGGTCGCGCGATACTTTGGGGTCACGTGAAGTATCGCGCGATACTTCTCCCCAAAGCGCGCGATACTTCTAAAGTATCGCGCGATATTTAGCCTAAGAAAAAATTTTGAAATTTAAAATTTGAAAAAATGTGCTAAAATAAGCTATTAAATGCTAAAAATGACCAAAAAGCTCGAGTTTTTCGAAAACATACCGGGGCAAGATAGTGTGGTGGCCGGTTGTGCAACCGGGCGCGCTCGAATCGATGCCTGTGGATGGGAACTCCTGCTTGCTGGGCCATTTTCTCTCTCTAAAGCTCTGAAATTCTCAAATCACTAAAAGACGTGATTTTTGAAAATGACATTTTGACCCCTTTTATAGTCTTTTGACTTTTTGACCTCATTTTCAAAATACTTCAGAATTGCGCGAAAATTGCACCCCTAGCTAATTTCGACATCCTGGATCCATTTTTGGATTTGAAATCGAAATCTGAGGTCATCTTGATAGTCAAAATCATGTTTCAAAATTTTCCCTTTCTTCTACGCAGTTGACTGATCTTTTGAGGCCTAATCTTTTGATCTTTGATGGAATTTCTTCCTTCCATGTCTCTCAAATTTTCTAGTCTTTCATTCGCTCTATTTCTAGTCTTCTATTTCTATTCTTCTACTTCCTCACTGGGGCATGTTTCATTGCCTAATCGTTAACCTATTGACCCTTACCTTCGATTGTGATTTCATTATGATTTGATCAAATTTTTATCAGTTTGTTGTTCCTCTCTACTTGATTTCGATTTCGATTCTGAGGGGGTAGTATTTATGGGATTCTCATCCCCGATTCCTTGATTTTTTTAATTCAAACATCTTTTGTGAGATTTTGCTCAAATTTGAGATTCTTATCTCTTACTTTGAATGTGATCCTGAATTGACCTCATGTTCAAAGGCCTTTTGTTTATGCTTTATCCAGATATGATCCCGAATCGACCTCATATCTGAGTTGTTTTGTGATCCCAAATCGATCTCACATTGCAACTTCATTCTTTGACTACATGTGTTCCCAAATCGATCACACATTAGTCAAAGAGGGGCAAATGTATGCACCCTAAAATGGTCGCCAAGACTTTGGGCCCCATTTATTCAATTTATCAATCTTGAATCATTTTTATCAATAATCAATATTTTCAACAATATCAATCAAATCCTAATTTCGATCATATATTGGATTTTTATCCTTGGGCTAACCATTTATCCTAAGTCTTTATTTAATTAAAAGGAATATTTCCTCCCCTTTTGATTAAATAAAAAGCTCACTTTTCCTCTTATCCTAAGTTGCACAAATAAAGTATTATTCATATTTTACAAAAAGGGAAAAAGCACTTTTTGTCTCATATGGACATAAAGTCAACTCTTATTTTCCTATTGGAGGATACTTGTGCACATGGATTGCTCCTCTTTCAAGCTCCACCGCTGATTAAGACTTTTTGCCTCTTAATCTCCATGGTCCGTTTCACTTCATTTCTTATAAAAGGAGAGCTCTCTCCTTCATTTGCATATCTCATATTTTTATGCTAATGTTATGCTGCAGGTTTTAGGTGCATTTGGAGTTTGAAGACATTGAAGACTTGTTGCTTTCATCATCTAGTTTATATTTGCTTTCATAGTTGCATGATAATGGCATTCTTAGCTTAGTTTCCTTTTATGCAATAGAATAGATCTCACATAGCTTAATTAGGGGCTTGAAATCTATTGTACTTCTTTTCATAGCTTAGTTTGCACTTCATTTGATAGATTAGTCTTGCACATTCATACTAGTTGCATTGGCATTGCATTTTTCATTTAGATTCTTGGGGATATTGGCACTTTTGCCCTTGTCTTCACTTGAATCTCTCATTGTGTGGTTGACTAGCAAGGTCACAAGTTTGTAGCTCTAGCTGAGAGCAATTTTCAACCTTGCAACTCCATGCATAAAGAGCTATGAGCCGCTTTGTGAGGCCTCATTCTTGAGCAACCTTGCATGTAATGGTTCATAGAAGTGCACCTTTTTAGTGTGTACACCGAGCACCAATAACCAAGTTATACCAAGCACCAAACCAAGGAGAGAAGGTAGTTATCGAGTTAAAAAAATATGTTACCAAGTAAGACAGACTAACACCAGAAAATTTCTAAGTACATTGAACCTAGACATCGATTAGAAAATAGTTTACCAATCTTAAGGAGATCGTATAACAGAACATTAGTGATTACAACATGATGATTACACATGATTATAAGGTAATTTTAGCCAATGAAAATTAAGGATGAAATATGCATCGAAAGTGTACCCAATGATAGCACCACTTGTAATGAAGATTCTAGAACACCTAGCACCGCTTGAATTTTTTATATAAAAAGATCAGAGTATGAAGAGTATTAAGGTGGCATATGCATGCATGAAGAGAAATTGGATATTGCATGTATGAAATAGATCAGAGCAAAAGGTGAATAAGCAGTGGAGCTACTGAGTAAAAGAGTATTAAGGAACAATCAGAGCTACCAAGTACTAAATTGATAGTGTGATGGATATACAATATGAGGTAATGAATCGATGAGCACATAGAGTTTGAATAGCATTTGTTTTTGTTTTTTGATCGGATGAATAACATTTGTTGATGCAAGTTTGACAGACACTTTATTGTTATTGATTAAGGAGTGATAAGAATTGTACAAGTCTCTTAACTAAGTAGATCCTAACAAATCTTAATTGTAAATCCTTTAACTAGGTACAATTCTTAGATTAGAGTTGTGAAATATCTTAATAGAGTAGACTTAGCAGTCTTTAGAACTCTTACCAGGTTAATACTCTTAACAAGGTAAGGTATCATAAATAGCTAAACATTGTAGCTCTAATCGAGCAACTTTATTCTACAGTAGTGAAGTCTTGTGGGTGTCATCCTCACCGCAGTTTTTATCCTCTAACAAAGATTTATGCGATACCAAAATATTATGTTATGTGTTGATGATTACATGTTTTATTTATTTCATGTGATGCACGCAATGTCAAATAATCAGTAAATGAATGTGAAGAAAATTTTAAAAGTATTTTAAATATTGATTCACCCCTCCCCTCTCAGTACTTACCTTTCCACATCTGAATCCAACATACCTAGGTAGCCACTTCCAGGCTCCAATGCCTCCAAAGTAATCCACTTCCCTTCTAACACCTAGATAACCTACCCTAAGTTTAATAATCTCCAATCATGACTCTAAGTCAACATAATCTCATAATGTCCAAAACTAGTTCTAAGAAGTAATAGGAACACATAATACAAATTCCATCATAAAGTCAATTCCACAAAGGTTGGGTCTCATTTGATCAATTTCATTCAAGTATGCAAAGCAACAAACATAATCAATAAATCTCTACTCCCACCTCTAGTAACAGTCCTACTGGACTGACATACTAAATCCCTTTACACCCCAAACACATAAGGAAAAAAAGATAAATAATAAAATTTTAATTCGTAAATTTCATCATGAAATTAATTTATACAATAATTACTAATAGACTATAATTACATTAAAAATAATTTAATTTTAACCCTACAAATCAATTTATAACATCCACAAAATAAATTGATTCTAAGAATTAAAATTACTAACCCAATATAATTTCATAATCTAAAATACATTAATTGATTTAAATTGATAAACAACATCCCAATATCAAATTAATAAAATTAAGCCAATATAAATAAATGAATAATAAATAAATGCATGAAATGCCTAAATAAAAATGTCCATATATAAGAGAACATATTTTCCCATTTAAAAATGTATATTGATTGTTATTTTAATATTCTAACAACAGAAACTCTCAATTTAATAACTGAATATATATATATATATATATATAAACTTTAATATATAAATACATTTTAATAATTTAATAATAAATAAATAAAAATAAAAAATAAAATTTATTTTTTAAAAATAAATAAAATGTAACTCACCTTTTTCGTGGGGGGACCCATGGTCCTCCCCACGGCTGTCGACACGACAGCCCAGGTTTGTTGTGTGATAGCCTGGATTGTCATGCAACAGTCCATAAGGACTGTCGACGACAACCCTTAAGGCTACCGCATGGCAGTCCCTAGGGATTAAGGCTGTAGTCGACAACCTCAAACGGTTGTTCGGTGGCATGGGGGGCTAGGGTTAAGCTCGCCTCCCCAAACAATTTTTTGGTTTTAAATTTTTTTAAAATAATATTTTAAATTAAAATATTTTTAAATATACATATTTTTTAAATCAAACACCAGTAATTTAATTTATGTTTTCTAATTTATATTTTTTTTTAAACTAGAGAATACAAAAAAAAAAAAAAAAGAATAAAGAAGTTGTATTTTCTTTCTAGAGGTATTTTTGTTTAAAACCAGATAAGAAATAATTGAACATACACATTTTCTTAGAGACAACCAATTTGAAAACCCTTATTGCATAACCAATCTGGGTATTTTTCTAAATCGTTCTCTAGGGTTTAATTAAGATTTTCTTTTCAATTTCAAATGCTAGATCTAAATTTTCTCAAATGAATCTATCGTTAATATGAACCTAGGGTTTCCAAACAAATAATCTTTCACAGAATTTCTAATAATCATTAATTTCTACCAATATTCATAAATTCAAACCCTAATTAAAAATCAAGCAAAAATAAAAAAAACAAGGATTGCATGTAAACCAAAATTCCCTACAACCAAATTCCAGAATTTTCACAAGAAGGGGAAACACATGAAACAACCAAAAAACTTCCACATCTGACAGGCATAAAGAATACACTTCTTCCAAAATTATAGAAATACAATCACAAAGGTTATCAAATGCTACCTCAAACACCAAAAAGATAAATTCGACGATGACCAGAAATGAAGACAAATCCAAGCTTTCAGAAAATTGCACCCAAATTGAAATCCTTCACCCCAAAATTTCTCCAAACATGTGTGTTGAGAATAATGGTCAAACCTTCACAATATAGGAAATTCAATTCCACATGCAAAGGTTGGAACTCAACTCCATAGAGAGTCGTGTTTACATCAATTCCTAATTTCCCTTAATTTCAGTTTTCATCTCAAGTCTAATTTTCTAATTGCTCTTGTTGAAAACACTTAACTCCAAATTGACTAATTCTTTTAACTTAATTTATTCAATTTTGATTGTACAACTTAATGCATTCTAATTAATTTAAATAATAACATTTAGTCTACTTTAATTTTCCACATGCTATTTAATTTCTCTTGATTAATAAATACCTTTTATTTGAAAAAGTTAAATTTACAACCAATTAAATCTAAAGTGAATGTATTTAATTAATTTTTATTAGTTAAACAAGTCTATTTTCACAATAAGGCTTTTAATTAAAAATCATTAAATTAATAATTGCATTTAATTAATTAAATACTCTCACATTTAAATAACTAAAAATAGCAAAAACTAGTTTATTTAAATTGCATAATTAATCTAAATAAATCATCTAATTATAGCAATCATGTCAATAACCAAAAATCAACTGAACTTACAGAACCATAACCATGCTCAAGGAAGGGACTATAAACTCACGTCACCTGGACGAGTTTGGAAAGGGTAAAATATCAAGATCTTGTCCACTATTTCAAGAAAAAAGAATGGCTTAGGTTGGGATTTGGATCTAAATATTATCTCCCATCTTATACCATTGAGACTAGCGATAGGGCACGCTCATCTTGATAATTTAGGGAAGTCGATGTCTAGTACTTGCAAACATGCATACAAAACCAACACACACACACACACACACACACACACATGTGTGTGTGTGTGTATACACACACATATAACAAGCAATGGTGGCGATCAAGACATTGTGTGGATCCTGCAAGCAGGTAACTATAACTCCGTCCCTCAACCATATCAAACACATCATACAGGAAAGTAAAAGCATACATGATCACCATACACATGCAAGTATGGGGTGAGTATAATCATAATCATAAGCATCATTTTAAAACATGTAAATCATCATCATAACTAACATCATCTAACTACATCAATATAACAACCATAATCATCCATTTATTAAAATCAGCATGTAATGTTAAACATTCAAAACAATAATATAACTGAAATATCAATGCACACATAAAAGTGGCCTAAAAGAGTTTGGCAATATAAAACTGAAAAGCAAACTATGGGTGGGCATTACACTCGCTGTTTATTCTAATCTTGATTGTGTATTCTCCATGTGTAATCTAAAAATCATGGTTCTTATTTACTATCAAATAATTTAACAATCGCCAATATACTTCTTTAGCATTACAATTACATTTCTATTAATATTTTAAGACATTATAATACTATAAATCATATCAATTGTTTAATCAAACATATATATCAAACTTTAATTAATCTATGAACCAAGAAGGAATATTCACCTACTATCCCAATTAAGAGAGGTTGTGGTTGTGTTCTGGGCTAGGGCTCGTGCCCTAGCCTCTTCTGCATTATGTGTTTGGTGTTAGTGTTTTCTACATGGTGTAGGAGGTCAGGGGTTTGTGTTGAGTGGGGGTGTTGGACACAATTTGGAGGGTCATTGGTGTGTTTGAAATTTGGTTGTTGGGGATCATTTTTGTTGGGCATTGGTTGGTGAAGGTTCATTATAGGGGTACATTGGTGTGGATTTTTGTAGGGGAAGTGTGGTATTGCGTTGGGTGTTTGATCTGAAAGGGTTTTCTTCCAAAAAAATAAAATATTTATTTATTTATTTTTATGTTTTTTTTTTGTGGGGGGGAGTTTGATCTTGTCCTTGATCTTGATGGAGGATCCTAAGGCTTAAAATAGCCTAGTGGTTGCTAGATCTACGTTGCCTCTTAGAAATTCTTTAGGTGGACATGCAAACCAGTCTAGATCCTTTTATGTGGGAGAAAGTTCTAAAATGAAAAAGGTGAATGGTTGTCTTTAGCATAGCCATGGTTGTCCAATCCAGTATTCCTCCTAAATTAGTTATAGAGGATGTAGATTATTAGAGTCGACGTGCATTGATCTGTAAATTTCTAAGAATTTTCATTTCATTGTCAGCACTTGAGGCATGGATTCATTGCACATGACAGGTTGAAGGTGATTTGGAGATCATGATAGATGAGAACAACTATTTCCTGGTTGTCTTTACAAATATGGAAGACAAGAATCAGGTTTTTTAGGGAGGCCCTTATTTTTATAACCATGTAGGTTTGTTTGTTAAGCCCTGGCATGTGGGGTTTAATTCAACAAAAGAGATGCCTTCGAAGGTTCATATGCGGGTTCATTTTCCAAGGTTCTCACTTGAGTTTTGGCGAGAAGATATTCTAAAAAGATTGTTTCTCTGATTGGTAGGCTTGTTGCAATTGCTCAGCAAAACCAAGATAAAGAGGTAATTTATTTTGCCTGCATCTATGTTGAGATTGATTTAAATAATCCATTATCAGATTCTTTGCAAATTTTCTTGGACTCTAATTCATGGATTCACCAGCTTGATTATGAGTTTCTCCCTTTCCTTTGTCGAGTATGTTGTGAGTATGGTCATCTCCCACATCAATGCCCTTGAGTTACTAAGAATGTTAGTACTTATGTTGGTGGCTCTCCTCCTCCTTTAGTTCCAAAGGTAGATAAGGGTAAGGCACCTATGCATGAAAATGACCCAAATAAGGATGGTTTCATGTCCATTAAACCTTGTGCCAAGGGGAGAGGCCAAAAAATATCCTTTAAAGATAGACAACCTAATGAAAACTTTAATCAGTTTGAGGTTTTGGACATTATATCCCTGGAGGAAGGGATTCTAGTTGAGGTTTCTTCTGGGGTAGCTACAATAGGTATGAATATTGTGCAGGAGTAGAAGCTCCTTGATTTGAGTTAGCATGTTGGTCCACCGTTGGATGGTTCTTCTTCTATCTCCATGTTAGGAGGTCCCTATGCTCCCACTGATTTATAAGATGATATTATCCTAGCAGATTTGGCTAAGGAGGTGCATATGGTTGGCAAAAAGATAGGCTCATGATTGGATTTGATCTGTAGCAACACCCTCATAAGAAATCTTCAGTTGATAATGCCTCTAGAAGTGGTCATAAAAAGGATCAGGAAAATATTAAATTTGTTGGAGATTTGTTGGTGGAATCTAGGGTGATCGAGCCTATTGATGTTCAATTATCCCAATCTTCTTAATGATTGTTATTTCCTAGAATGTTAGGGGGTTGAATAGCATCCCTCGACAAAAGACTATTCAAGATTTGGTTATGATTCATTCACTAAACATCTTGTGTTCAGGAGACTAAGATTTCTATTAATGACATGCTTCACTATGCTTCTTGTATGTTGTATTTTGGTCAATTTCAATACATTGGTTCTCAAGGTAACTCTAGAGGTTTGGCTCTTTTTTGGTATCTTCTCAAGATTGCTCCCCTTTGGTAGAATTTTAGTCAATATTCTATTTCTAGGGTTACATCCTCCTTGGATTCTGGTGAGACTATTCTAATTTATAATGTTTGTGCTCATATTGACATATGTGGTAAAACCCATCTTTGGGCTCACATAAGGTATGTTTGGTCATGCGCTTCATACCTTCCTTGGATCTTTGGTGGTGATTTTAATTTTGTGTCGAGTTTGGAGGAGAAAAGAGGGTGGCTACCTAGGTTAGTTCTAGCTTCTGATTTATTTTGAGCTCAGATGAATTCTCTTGCTTTAGTGGATGTTAGGCCCTCTAATGCGACTTTTATTTGAAATAATAGATGGAGTGGACAAGAGGTGATCGTTGAATGACTAGATAGGTTTCTTATCTCCTATTATTGGGTTCATGATGACATGGTAACTAGCTCTGAAATTCTAGACTAGAGAGGTTTTGATCACTGGCCAGTTAAATTTTTTACCTCTTCTTTTGTTGGTCCAAAGAATCCTCCTTTTAAATTTCAGCTTATGTGGCTTCAAGACTCTTCCTTCCATGACTTAGTGGCTAAGTGGTGGAGAGAGGGTGTCCTTGCTTATGGAACAACTATGTTTGTCTTTGTGAAGAAACTTAAATATGTCAAATATCACCTTAAGAGATGGAATACATCTTGTTTTGGTAACTTTCATCTTGTTTTTGATAAACTATGGGTTATTTATCCCAAGGGGACAAATTAGTATAATTATTGATCGAATTGATATTGTAGGATTAAAAAAAGGATTGCTCTTGAATGATTTGATTAGGGTTTGAACCGATCTTGATGATTAAAAATTGATTAGAGATCAATGCAACATCAATGAACTTGGGCAATGCGAGCGATTGAAGGATGATAGGACAAAATAACATCGATGAACTTTGACAATGCTATGAGGATGACTAATGATGATGAAATAACATCTATGATCTTGGACAATGCTATTTGAATTGACTTGTATTAGGATGATGACAATGAGCCATCAATGAACTTTGACAATGCGCTCAGGATTGGATTGATGATAAAAGAGACTTGATTAGGCATCGATGAACTTGGACAATGCCCTATAATTGGTTTGAGAATGATTAAATGTATTTGAACTGGTCTTGAATTGATTAGGACTATTTTGGATTGGTTTTTTAAGGTTTGACACGGTTTAAGATTTATTAGGATTAGTTTAGGAATGTTTAGGATCAATTTAGGGATGATTAGGAACAATTAGGATTGGTTTAGGAATGATCAATTCAGCCAAAGAGATCAAGGTTATGATGTAAGAAATGTTACAAATCTATTAAACAAATTTCAATGTCTAATTGATAAGGGAGGACAAAATGATGACATATAGTGCAAACCATATGTGCAACATAGGGGAAACAATTAGAATACAGAACAATGTTTCAATTGTAATGCAAAAGGGATAATACAAATACTAGAAGGTTCGAGCCACTTTTAGGTTTCTACAGTAGGTCCTAGTGGTCCCCATATCATGTGGTTCATCATGGAAGAAGAAAGGTTATTAGGGATGGTTGTTCGAAACCTTCTCCTGAGGAGATCTTGAAGATTAATACAGATGGTTTCTCTAGAGGCAATCCTGGGCATGTTGGGATTAGAGGAGTTGGTATAGATTATTCAAGGGTGGTCTAGTTCTTCTTCTCAGTCTATAAGGGTTTTCATACTAATAATTTTATGGATGCCTTCACCATCCTATATGCCCTAGAGTTGTGTTGTGCTTTGGGATGACATAAGGTTATTTGTGAATCTCATTCACAAGTGGTTGTTAATATGTTGAAAAATGGTGAGATTGAGGATAAAAATTGGTAATTAGTGGGGGTGGTCAATCTGATTATCAGGTTGAGTATATGTTTGGATTATGTTACCTTTTTCCATATCCCTCGGAGTGGAATAAGGTAGAAGATAGACTGGAAAAATGGGTTGATGAGCACAGGGTAGTGTGGGATGTCCAGGATTAGAGTAATTTATCTAGGGAGTATTTTGGTTTGCTGGAGGATCTTGTTATGGAGGACATGTGTGACTATTTGGGAGGAGTAGGTGATCATTGATTATTGTTTGGTCGTTGGGCCAATTGTTTGGTAGTTCCAAGTTTCTTTGTATTATTTATTTCTTGATTCAATAAATTTGTACCCCTTTTCCCCCAAAAAAATGAAAATAAGTGAGAGAAGATATTGAATTAGTAAGGAAAATAACCTTGGAGGAAGGGAATGAAAAATAATTCAAGGAAATACAAGAGATGTATCATAAGAGGATGAAAAAAGAAAAATAAAAGGAGTTAAAGCACATAGAGGGTAGTTATTGAGTAAGAGGTAGAGTATACCAGAGAAGTTACTATTGATAATACAAATAAAGGGGAAATTGATTATACTAGGGGGATTGTTGTTAAAATATTGAAGAAGAAAATAATTCACCAATAGAATAATTGAAAATGAATGAGTGCACTAGGGAGCCTATAATCAAGGAATAGAGTTCTACTAAGACATATGAGATTATAGAAATAAAGGAACAAAAAATACCCTACATCTCTCTATAACAAGGATACATTGAAGCATCTCAATATCCCCCATTAAAATATTACAAGAGTTAGTGAACACGAGGTGAAGAATATATTATAATTTATGAATCATTGAAAGAAGTGTGTAGAAGCAAGCATTATCCACCATTCAAATTTTTGAATTGAAACCCATATTTGGATCTTAATTTACCTAAGCTTGAGAATTTGGATTTTAATATGAACTACTTAGAAAAAGGGGGTAAAAAGAATTGGCAATGTATTAAAGGATAAATTTTGAAAAGAATGAATCCCAAAAATGAGTAATGGGAATGCAATATAAAAAGGAGATTAGGAACTTGTTTGATAACCTAGCCATGAATACAATTGACATGACTAGTGAGTAATGGAAATCTCTTTTAATGATAAATAAAATTCTATCAACTAAAAAAAGGATGTTTCCCATATTAAAATCATCTAGAGAGGTAGACCCTCTGACCAAGAGTTGTTCCTCATTCCAAATAAGATAAGAAGCTTGTGGTTCCAAAATAAATTGATTATGATTCAACTAAAATGAGAGAGAACCAATGACAATAGTTCTTAAGAGACTGTGAATGTATGGTGAAAATGTGACCACACTTCTATGAATCCTTACATGCAAGAAAACTCAATAATGAGTAATCACAAATCGATCCATAGCTCTCTATGCATGGAGTTGCAAGATTTGTAAAATTGCTCTCAGCTAGAGCTATAAACTCATGACCTTGCTAGTCAACCATACAATGAGAGATTCACAATGAAAACAAGGGCAAGAATGCCAATATCTCCAATGAAATCAATATGAATGCAATGCAATGCAAAATTAATCTAAGATGAGCATGCAAGTATGCAAATTAGGTTATGAAAATGGAAATGAAAGAGTTACAAACCCTCTAATTAGACTATGTGAGATTAATCTAAAACATGAAAGGAAATGATATCATGATTATTCAACTATGATGCAAGCTTGGATGTGATGTAGATGCAAGATGAATGTCAATGATGCTCCAAATCTTCAAAACTTGATGCAAGAATGTCTCCAAAAGTTTCAAGATGACTTAGAAAACCTGTAGCATAACAATAGCATAAAAACTTAAGAGATATGAAAATGAAGAAGAGAGTTCTTCTTTTATAGGAAGTGAAAAGGAATGGACCATTGTGATTAAGAGGCAAAAGACTTAATCAACGATGGAGAAAAAAAGAAGCTTGATCCTTGTGCACAAATATCCTCCAATAAAAAAATTAGAAGCATTTACTTTATGTTGAGCATTTACTTTATGTCCATGTGAGACAAAAAGTACTTTTCTTTTATTTTTTATTTTATTTTTCTTTATAAATAAGAATTAAATGCTTTATTTGTGCAACATAGGATAAGAAAAAAGTGGAGATTTTTTATTTAAATAAAAGAGGAGGAAATTCCTTTTAAATAAATAAAGACTTAGGATAAAGTGATTTTATTATTTAATTAAAAGAGATTTTTAATTAATTAAAAGGGAGCATGTTCTCTCAATTAAATAAGATTTTTATTTTTATTTTTTCTCTTTTAAAATAAATAAGGCTCAAACCTTAGGAAATATTGAATTAATTATGATTTGATCAAGGAAATTGATATAATTGATATTGTTGATATTTGAAAATATTGATTCAGGGATTTGACAAATTGCTAAATGGGGGCCCAAAGTCTAGGCGACCATTTTAGGGTGCATACATTTGCCCCTCTTTGACAAATGTGAGATTGATTTGGGATCACATGTCAAATAAGAATTGAAATGTGAGATCGATTTGGGATCACAAAACAACTCAGATGTGTGTTCATTTTGGGAACACATCAAGACAAAGATAAGCAAAAAGTTGAAAGAAAAGACCAACACCGTCGCTGCTAGGTGCAAATCAAGCCTTAGACAAAACTATCACCGTCGCTGCTAGGCAATAATCAAGTCTGAAAAATAGGAGATAAAAATTGAAAGACAAAATCACCACCGTCGCTGCTAGGTGATAATCAAGTCTAAAAATAAGAATCTCAAGCTGAGCTGAATGATAAAGCTGAATCAAAGATTAAAGCTGATAGGTACTGCCCCTCAGAATCGAAATTGAAATCAGATAAAGGAGAACAACAAACTGATAAACTTGATCAAGTCACAATAAATCATAATCAAAGGATGGAGCATGATAGGATAACCATCAAATAGTGAAGATATGCCCCAGGTTGATGCAGTTTGACTGAAAAAGATATAGGATAAAAATTAAGTCAAACCTCAGAGAGAGGAAATGAAAGGGGTGAATGAAAGACTAGAAGTTTGGAAGACATGGAAAGGAAGAAATTCCATCAAAGATCAAAGAATTATGCCTCAAAAGGTCAGTTAACTACGTAGAAGAATGAGAAAACTTGGAAACGCGACTCAGATTTCGATTTCAAGTTTGAAAATGGATAGAAAATGATTGGATATGAAAGACCAGAAATGAAAGATATGATCAAGAAGAATCAGAAGATGAGCACAATTGACCAACTAGTCTATAGATGATAAAAATGAGAGATATCTCCATATGCAAGATGCAAAAACTAAACTATGATGAACCTAAGAATGCAAGCTACTATGAAAGTGGTTGAATTGCAAGGTCACAATGCCTATAGACATCTAATTATCATCATCGAGCGTTATTGGTAGCGTCGCAAGATCATACAATGCACACTAGCATAACTATGTGGATATGAATATGATCTTTATCAGATAGAAATGTGGAAATCCCACCTAGGCATCAAAGACATGGAGGTCAAGATGACTAATGCAGTGAGATTAACTAAGTTTGATATGGTGAGATTATACTTGTATCAAGACACATGAAAGTCAGGATAACTAGAAGCATGCACTCGCAAAATAGTCAAGGATAATACCTTGTCAATCCATAGTGTCCAGTAAGACTAGCATAAATGCTCATGACAGTTAGGATCAATGAAATATACCCACAAGCAGATAAAGAAAGAAACCATGTTCTCATACCCTCAGTCTTCTAGCTATGCATCATCGAAAACTTCTCAAGGAGAGACCACTCATCAAAGAAATCCTCATAGACAACACACGAAGAAAAATAAAGTCAACATATCTCAAATGAATTGATTGTTTAAGTGTGTGTGTGTTGGTCATAGAGTCAAACTCTAATTATCTCATCTGTAAATGAGAAATATCACATCATACTAGACTGTAGGGTAAGACATCTGATAAGTGTTAAGAAACACTCGACACAAGGGTAGTGTTGAAAAACACTGTTTGGGGTGGTGTTGAAAAACACCTGTTGTGAAATGCCCCAAGAGACAAACACACCTAAAGGACCAATGTGAACAGTTATACCCCCTAGAAAAAGATAAAGACCAATTCCAGACCAAGTCAAATAAGGTCAAGGCATGATGGAGAAAGGTGGCTAAGTGTCGAGGACGCATGCTAACAAATAGGGGTGCAAAGGCCTCAAGTAGCCCCTGTTTCTAGGTTTTCACCACTTGGATTTATTGCAATTTTTTCTTTTTTCTTTTTTTTTGTATTTTTGCTACCAAGGCACCTATTTCTAGGTTTTCACCAAGGCACTTTTTCTATTTTTTTTTTAATTTTTTAATTTTTTAATTTTTTAATATTTTTTTAGGACTGTATATGCTTTTTAAGATTTTTTCAGCATCATATATCAATGTTTTTGGTATTTTTTCAGGATCAATAAAATATATACAAAAGATGCCCCCAGATAGAAATGGGCATCAAGGATAGAACTTCTTTAGGTGCAAAATGTTGATGGGCTCAGGGAGTTGTTCTCCATCTTCATTTGACAATAAATATGCACCTGTACCAAAAGCTACTGTAATAATGTATGGTCCAAGCCAATTAAGTTCGAACTTGCCCTTTTTTTCTTTATTCTATTGATTCTTAGGGTTCTCTCTCAAAACAAGATCACCTATTTGAAATTCCCTAGGGTGAACCTTCTTGTTGAATGCTTTGGACATACACTTCTGATATACTCTCATGTGATCAAAGGAAGCCTTACGCTTCTCATCTAGAAGTTCTAGTTCTTGTAACCTCATGGCATGGTAATCCTCATCTGTAATCAAACCTTTGAGAGAGATTCTAAGTGAAGGTATCTCTACTTCTAAAGGCAACACTGCTTCAACGCCATAGGTAAGAGCAAAAGGAGTAGCTCCTGTAGGTGTACGAATGCTAGTTCTATAGGCCCATAGTGCCAGATTGATTTGTAAGTGCCAATCCCTACCATTCTTATGTACTGTTCTATGAAGGATTTTAAGAATGGTTTTATTAGAGGCTTCTACCTGTCCCTTTCCCTGTGGAAAATAGATGGAGGACCAATGTTGCTTAATTTTAAACTTCTTGCATAAATGCTTTAGGTCCTTGTTCTTGAATTGACCTCCATTATCAGTAATAATCTCAGAAGGCACTCCAAATCAACAAATAATATGATTCAGAATAAATAGGGAAACTATTTTGCCTGAGGCAACAGAAAGAGGGACTGCCTCTACCCATTTCGTGAAATAATTAGTAGCTATGATGATAAACTTATGTCCACCTGATGAGTTGGGGTGAATTTTCCCAACAAGGTCAAAGGCCTAATCCTAAAATGGCCAATGAGAAATAGAAGGAATTAGCTCCCTCCCTGGAGCGTGAATCAGGTTTCCATGTTTTTGACATTTCTCACAAGATTTAGAGAAAGCTACTGCATCAGTTTGCATTGTGGGCCAGTAATACCCCACCCTAAGCAACCTTCGGGCCATGGCAAGACCATTAGAGTGTCCACCACAAATGCCCTCGTGAATGTCAACTAATGCTTGGTTGGATTCCTCCTTTTCCAAGAACCTAAGAAGTGTCCCATCTAAACCCCTCCTATATAAATCACCAGAGATAAGGGTGTGGCGAGAGGCGTTACAGATGAGGTTTCAGCGTTCAGAATGGTTGAAAGTGTCAGGGACGATGCCATCACGTAGATATGAATAGATAGCACCATAGTGGGAAGACTCATGTGTGACAAGGGTACAAATGACATTGCTTTCAGATGAGTCAAATATGGGGTGGTGTAGCTCTTCCACCGGGAATTCAAATCTGGATTCATGTTGTTCCAACTGTAGGAGTGAAGCTAATGTAGCCATAGCATCTGCAGCTTTATTTTCTACTCTAGGGATCTGTTGAAATGTCACAAAGGTAAAGTAACGTCTTAATGAATCAACCATCTTTTTGTAAGGTATCAATTTATCATCTTTGGTTTGATACTCCTTATTGACTTGGTTGATAATTAATTGTGAATCCCCAAAGACATGCAATTCTGTTATGTTCCATTCTATAGCTAGTTTCAATCCATTGGTTAATGCTTCATATTCTGCAATATTGTTTGTACATGGGAATAAAAGTTTGTAGGATTTTGGTATATTATACCCATGAGGAGAAACAAACAATACTCCCACACCTGATCCATTTTGCATGTTGGAACCATCAAAGAACATCTTCCAAGTGTGAGTGGTCATGTATAGAATGTGTTCATTTGGGAACTCTACCTGAATAGGCACACTATCCTTAACTGGAAAATTAGCTAACTAATCAGCAATAGCTTGCCCTTTTATGGCCTTTCTCTCAATGTACTCTATATCAAACTCAAATAAAACCATCATCCACTTAGCAAGTCTACCCGTGAGGGTAGCCTTACTAAGCAAGTACTTAAGGGGATCAATTTTTGCAACCAAATGTATAGTATGAGCAAGCATATAGTGTCGCAACTTTTGGGAAGCAAACACTACTGCAAGACAAGACTTCTCAATGTTATTATAATTGATCTCATAAGATACTAGAGTACGACTAATGTAGTATATGGCCCTTTCTTTCCCAGTGCCATCTAATTGAGCCAACAATGCTCCCAAGGAAGACTCTATTGCTGAAATGTACAAAATCAATGGTTTCCTTGGAATAGGAGGCATAAAAATTGGAGGATTAGCTAAATACTATTTTATTTGATCAAGGTTCTTTTGGCAATCCTCATTCCACACACATGTGACTCCCTTATGTAATGTTTTATTGAAAGGTTGTGCTCTATTTGCAAGTTGTGAAATAAACCTCCATATAGATTGGAGTCGTCCTTGAAGACTTCTCATTTGACTTATGTTCTTTGGAGGTGGCATATCTAAGATAGCTTGGACCTTTTCAGGATCAACCTCTATTCCTTTTGCTGAAATTATGAATCCTAGAAGTTTACAAGAGGTAACTCCAAATGCACACTTTTTTGGATTCAATCTAAGGTGAAACTGTTCCATGCGATCTAGAATCACTTCCAAATCGTCGAGGTGTGTATCTCGTTTCCTAGATTTAGCCAAGGTATCATCCACATAATCTTCCATGTTCTTATGCATCATATCATGAAAAATTGTGGTCATAGCTTGTTGGTATGTTGCTCCTACATTCTTTAGGCCAAATGGCATGACGTTCCAACAATAGGTTCCCCACGCACATGTGAAAGCTATTTTCTCTTGATCTTCAGGAACTATTTTTATCTGGTTATATCTAGAAAACCCATCCATTAAGGAGTATATCTCATAACCCGCCGTCATATCCACTATCATGTCTATGTTTGGGAGTGGAAAGTCATCCTTTGGGAAAGCTTTGTTGAGGTCTCTGAAGTCTATGCAAATGCGAATGGACCCATCATGTTTTGAAACTGGAACAATATTGGAGATCCACTCAGCATAGTCAATAGCTCGAATGAATCCTGCGCGTAAGAGCTTTTCTAATTCAGCTTTAACAAGAAGAGCTATGTGAGGGTGCATTTTCCTCAACCTTTGTTTGATTGGTTTTATTCCTGGAGCTATAGATAGATGATGCATAATAAGATCAGTGTCAAGCCCTGGCATATCAAAATATGTCTAAGCAAAGTTGATTTTCTTCTTTTGCAAAAACTTTGTATATGCCTCTTTTTCTTCAACTGATAGAGACTGAGCTAGGTGCACTATTTGGGGAGCCTCTTCTGTATTCAAATTCACTGGTTGTGTGGGCTTAATGAGAACTGATGACCTGTCTTGGAAGTAACTTGGCAAGTTATTAAGTACCCCATCCTTAGGTGCCTCAAAGAGGTTTTCATCCTTAGATACACCATTTATTTTTACTATTTTGGGTTTTGACACTGCCACAAAGTGGTTTTCGCCATCAGACTTTTTTTTCTTTTTTTCTTTTTCTTTTATTTTTAGACTGAGGTACTTAATATCAGGCTCCTTCATACTTATTGTTGGTTCACTGGTGGAAGAGACTACGGGTTCAAGAGCATTTAGATAACAAGTAATTTCATAGTCATTCTGAAAGTTTAAGAGCTGAGGCTCTTGGTAACATTGAGACCAATCAATTAGGTGGAAATGAATAAGGGGTAGGTCAATGACTGGTTCAACATCGTGTATGTGGAAGGTGTTATCTCTGGTGACCATACAATTGGGATTCATCAAGTCTCCTTCTAAGATACCCGAATCAAGTTTTATCCTACCAAGCAAAGCGTCGTCCACTAAGGCAATTTGAGGAGTCCAATCCTCTAGTCCTACACTAGGCTCGTTGGTCACATCGGGTTGAGTACTATAAGTATGGACAACATCCATGTCCAAATCAACTGTTGCATCTGAAAGTGAGTCCTATTCGAACTCATGTGAGTTTGTCTCTGAATCATTATTTGGGCCTCGTGATGTAGAAGCCTCAAGGTTAGGAAAGGTTTCCCTTTCTCTAGCACTAGCATTGTTACTATCTGTCGCAGCTAGGATAGCAACACTTTCCATTGTCAATCTAGCATTCATATAATCACTATCCATCACAGCTGGGATAGTAGGACTATCAATTGTCAAATCTTTTGAATCTCCCCAAAGGAGATTTGTTGAAGGCACCCAATCATCAGACATGTCTTGTTGATTGGAAAGATCAGGTGTGTAGTCTGAATCACTGTCACTGTTCATCGCAGCTGGGACAGGGACACCTTTCTTCTTCTTATTTTCAAAACCTAAGCCAACTATTGAATTATTCCTTTGTCCAAAAAGGGCATGGTTAAGAGGTTCAGCTTTGGCATCCAACCGATGACTAAGGGGACCATGTCCTGGATAACCCATATTCTTGACCAATGTATACCCTCTCCCATAAGCTCGAGGGGAAGGTGAAAAATCCTCATTATGTCGGTATTTCTCCTCTCGGTAAATCCAGTCGCTAACGACAACCTCTTCTTTTTCCTCTTGAATCAGAACTGAGGATTCTACAAACTTGTCGAACAATGTCATGGCTGAAGACGAGGGTTTCATATCTTGAGAAGGTTTGCCATAAGACATAGGGGAAATTGGCAATTTTGTGAATGAATCAATTTTGTAATCCCCCATGCCAAGATCCATGGCTTTGAATTTGTCTTTGCATTGTTCAAATGTAGTATCAAAAGTGTCAACCTCCCTATTCAAAGGAATGTGAGACCCTGTTGAAATTGTGTTGACTGACAATGTGCTATCCCCGGGTATGCAAACTTCTACTCCATTGTAAGGGAACTTCACACATTGATGATAAGTAGATGAGACTGCTTGCATCTCATGTATCCAAGGTCTACCCAACAAAATATTGTAAGCCAAAGGATCGGCATCAACAATCTGAAACAAAATATCTTTCTCTACAGGACCAATTCGGATAGGAAGAACAACCAATCCTTTAGAACTACGTTCTGCTTCATCATAAGCCTTGATAGTTATCTTCTTCCTTGTGTTAATGACTTCTTCTGAATAACCCAAGGCCTTTAATAAGCTCAAAGAACAAATATTAAGCCCAACACCCCCATCTATCAACACACGCCTGACACGGGTCTTGTGGATCATAACCTCTATATAAAGGGCCAAATTGTGTGGGTGGCTTAATGACTTGTCATCTTCTTCTGAGAATGTAAGGTAGTGAGGGCTAGCTAAGTGGTTGACCATATTCTGGAATTGATCTACATCTATATCATTAGGGACATTAGCCACTCACAAGGCATCCTCAAGGACACGCTTATGCTTAGGGGACAATTCCAAAAGTTCAAAGATTGAAATCTGCACTGGTGTACGTTGTAATTGGTCAACAAGATTATAATTCAACTCAGGACCAACAATAGATTTAGGAAGAACACCTTTTGACACTGGCTGCTTAGACTTACTAGAGTTAGGACCTCTAATAACAATGGGAGCTTGAGACTGACTCCTAGTGACTACATTGAGGGGTTGAGACATCCTTCGTGAGTGAGGACCTCTTAGTACCACAACAGGTCTTCATCAGGCATAGGAGTTGAATCCACATCATATCCATAAGGGTCTTTCCTTCTCATCATGTTGACATTATCATCAACAACTTCAAGCATATTAATAACATTTTCAGCATTTGTGTAAGTGTAGTTGATAGCAGCCTTGTCGTTCTTGTTGTTAGAATTCTCTCCTTTCTCATATTTGGGCAAGGGTTCTTTAAAAGCTTTGTGATCTGCATTAGTGGTTAAACCATCAACTTGTAATCTTCTACTTTCAATAAGATCTTGGACAAGATGCTTAAGTTTAAAACAATTTTCTATATCATGTCCAATTCCATTGTGAAAGACACAGAAAGCCTTCTCATCCCACCAATGAGGTTTAGGATCCGGTATGCGGAACTTTGTAGGATCTTGAGGTTGTGCCAAATTATGAGCAATTAACATCTTGAAAATGTCTGCATAGGAGTCCCCAAGTTTGGTAAATTGTCTCTTTTCTGTTTTAGGTCTCCCTTGATACTTGGGGTTTATTTTCTTGTTGTGCTGAAGATGTTTGCAACTTCATGGCTTGGACTGCACTAGAGAGATTAATAACTTCTTCTTTCTTAGGTTGTGATGAGTCAACAACTTCGTCATTGACCACTTGCTTATTCTTATTCCAATAGGAGTTCTTTTTGTCCTTATTACCATTATTATTGTTGTTTTGGCCATTTTTGTTATTAGTTGTTTTGGCCAAAATTCCTTGTTCTTTTAAGACATCCTCTATGCGACACGCCACTTCTACCATGGTATCAAAAGAATTAAATGGGATCTTCCTTACTTCATACCTTAATTCCGGTGCCAATTTTCTCACAATGATGTCTATTCTTTCCTCCTTAGGAATTGTCCTAGGATACTTCGAGCACAACTGTCTCCATCTTTGCAAGAAGGTCACAAAAGGTTCTCCTTGATTTTGTTTGAGTTTGCACAAATCAAGCATGGTGACCAACCTTGATAAGTTGTAAGCAAAATGTTGAACAAATATTTCCACAAGCTCTCTAAATGTCTTAATTGGAGGAGTAAGGTTAGTAAACCACTCCATGGCTTGACCCTTGAGACTCCTTGGGAATAATCTTATCAAGTAGGAGTCTTCATGGTGAAAAGAAAAGCTCATTATGTAGAACTGTCTAACATGGTCGTGAGGGTCACCAATGCCATCATATTTGTCATAGGTTGGAAACTCAACTTTCTTAGGAAACTCAACCAACACCACACTCTTGTCAATAGGATTGGGACAAATAGAATCCAAGTTGAAAGTACTCTTAGGAGCCCTCATGTTGTCCACATCTCTTTGCAATTGCTTGATCACTTCATTTGTGGATGGGTCTTGCTTCTTTACCTTTCTATCCACATCAAAATCAAAGGGAACTCTTGCACCCTTATTAATTAGACTTTCTAACAACTGATCTTTATTCTGTTCCACATGCCTTTCGACGTAGGCTTGAAACAAAGGTTCTTGTTGAATAGCCATGAAGTCTATATGATCAAAGTTGGCATAACTTCCTCCATGTTGTGAGCCATGATGTTCTCATTGGGAGGGTTGCTTTGAAAGTCTAGGAGGTGACTGTCTCCTATGGTGATCATATCTTGAAGTCCTTCTACCTCTAGGACTTGGGGATCTCGAGGGCGTCCTTGACCTTCTTCTAGGACTTGGTGAGGGAGTAGACGAGGGTGAGTGGGTCCCACTATTAGTACCCCTCCCATTGAATCAGTTTTGGAGTTGTTATGCATATAGTCTATCTTCTTCTTCTTGAGTGACTCTTTTCCTTATGTCCAATAATGCACGTTCCTCTTCCTCTAGTTGTCTAAATTTATCCTTTTTAGTAGCTTGTTCATCTAAATAGGCTTGCTTCTCCCTTTCAATGCTCTTCAATCTCGTATTTGCATATCGAGAGGTATCTCTAAGTGGAGAAGGTTGCCTTGACTATCTGATTGCATTGGCTGCATTGATGTGGTGGTCACTAGACTCATTGCTTTGGTCTTCGTGTTATGACCCTAAATTTGAGTGAGTTTGTTGGTGATGTCTCTCAGCGTGTTGGTGAGAATCAAGATACCTTATGTTGATCGGGGGTGATCCAGGTGGACTAGCATATGCAGACCTAGCAGACATCATGTTACCCTTATGTCGTTGAAATATGTCATCAAGAGTTTGGTTCATTGCTTCTCTTTGTTGTCGAGTGAAGGTGTAACTCATGTCCATACTTGATGAAATGGGTGCTAAAGAGGTACTCACTTCACTAGGATTACCTTTCAGATTAGAACAAATCTCAGATTCACTCTTAGGAGATTGATAAAAAAGGGGTCATTTTCCCTTATGTTGTTGACGAGTCTTAACTGGTGGTAACTAGCTAAAGACAACAGGGGGTCGCTTCCCTTGATTGACTTGGTACCTTGTTGTAATTGACATGAAAGAAAAAGATTCTTAATGATAGGGTGACCTCGCAAAGTGTCAACACCAAGCTAGGATAATCAAAGTTCTCTATTGTCCAAAATAAAATGAAAAGATAGAAATAAAGGGGCTTTACCAACACTTTCAAAGAGGTGCTAAAATCAAAGGATGAATATCCTTGCACTTTTGAATCAGGAGGTTGGACTAGGCCAAAATATAATTGAAATTAATTAAATGAAAGTGATTTGGACAATAAGAGCACTAAAATTCTCCAAGAATGTAGCTAACAATTCTAGAGATAAGCTTTCTCACCAAGAATAACCTTTTAACCTGACAATAATTTCCAAAGTGGCCTTGTGAACCAATTGATGCTATTCCTAGAGGGCAAAAACTAGAGATTTAAAGTCAAAACAAGTCTCTAATGACAGGATAGAAAATTGAGCAAGCTGTAAAAAGTTGGGTGTTTCAACTCAAGAATTCAGTTGTTTTGTGGTTTAATCAGACACATTAACAGATTTCCAGAATTTTATCAAGCACATAAGATAGCAATCAAGGAGTTCAAGCAAGAAATTGTCTTCAAACAATGAGCAAGGGGCAAAGCAACCTTGCACATGAACAAGTATAGTGACTTAGTATTTCTACTCCTTAGAGGTTCTACTTGTGTATGTTCTTGACAATGTTTTAGCAGGCACTTAGAACACAACAACACCTTATCAAGCTATCTACAAGGATATACATGGCTTTCTAAAAGGAGTCATCGATATATGTAAGGTACGTGAGGCCCAAATCCATAGATGAGAAGAATCCAAAATCACACAGCTGGGGGGAGACGGTAACCCAAATCTCCTCCTTCACTTCTCAAAGGTATAAAGTTCTTTGAGGCTTAGCCAAGAGTGATATCAAACTCAATTCCCAAGAGAGGTGTCTTTGGATTCACCTCCTGATATTTATACTCCGCCGAAACACAGGAGTTAAGGTCATCCCTTGAGGTGGTGTGTCCCCAAGCAGGCCTTCTAGAAATAAAAACTAAGTAATTCACTATCAAAAGTATTTAGAGCACTAAAGGTGGAACACTTAACTCTTCAAGTAAATGCGAAGTGAGTCCAAAAGTGGGACACTTAACCCTTCAAGTGAATGTGAAGCAAGCCTAAAAGTGGAACATTTAACCCTTTAAGATAATGTGAAGCGAGTCCAAAAGTGGAACATTTAACCCTTCAAGAGAATGTGAAGCGAGTCCAAAAGTGGAACATTTAACTCTTTAAGATAATGTGAAGTGAGTCCAAAAAGTGGAACATTTAACCCTTCAAGAGAATGTGAAGCGAGTCCAAAAGTGGAACATTTAACCCTTTAAGATAATGTGAAGCGAGTCCAAAAAGTGGAACACTTAACCCTTCACACCAACTCAAAGTGAGTCCAAAAGTGGAACATTTAACTCTTCACACCAACTCAAAGTGAGTCCAAAAGTGGAACATTTAACTCTTCACACCAACTCAAAGTGAGTTCAAAAGTGAAACATTTAACTCTTCACACCAACTCAAAGTGAGCCCAAAAGTGGCACATTTAACTCCTCACATCAACTCAAAGTGAGTCCACACCTTAGAAAATAAGTGAGTTTCAAAAAGCACAAAAGGGTTGCCTAGCGGAGCAATTAACGCTTCTTTCCTATAGACCCCTCCCCTTTAATGTGGCACTGATCTTGCAACCACGGGGCGAAAATGAGGGGCCGGTGGATTAGCGAGTCCAATAACCCAAGATAGCAATCTAGATCAATCACAAGTAATCTAAAGTTGCTTATCAATACTACTCACAAATGACAAAGGGTTGAATCAATGAAATATTTAACTTTTCAAGAAAACATAGAGTGAGTCCACAAAGTGGTGCATTTAACTCCTTATGTAAACAAGGAATGAATCCATACCCTCAATCACTCAATGAGATATTTGATATTGGAATCAAGAATTACTTAAAGTTTAAACACAAGCATTCACTTACACAAACTTGTATGAAAGCAAATCTATGTTCATTCATTTCCCATTAAAAGCATCAATTGAAATGTGTTCTATGAAAGTATGTAAACACTCAAGCTAAACACATGAGAGGTTCAATTTTAATCCCAAAATCCAAATATTGTAGAGATAGAACAAAGTACCTGAAGTCCAACGCTTTGTTTTAAGTATTTTCCATGAAAGCAAGAGCACCTTCAAATGAACAAGACAAGAAAACAAGCAAACAAGATATGCAATGTATATCCAACTTATGCAAACTCTAGGGTTAGATCTGAAAATCAATTGTTAGGAGCAATGATAACCAACAAATAATTCAAATGATAACTCATATCATGCAATGAACAATGAAAAATAAGTGCATACCCATCACAAAATTTTATTTTTTTTGCATTTGACCTAGTCAACAAGATTTGATTTTTACCACATGAATTCGGACCCTAAACCCAAAATGCAAAAAAAAGACCTCTAGCAAAAAATAGATAGCTTTCCAAAAATGTAAAAATTTCAGAAAAATCTCTTCATTTGTGCCCTAGAGACCCATTTTACCAAAACAGACCAGTTTTTATAAATTGACCAAATGAGCTATGATATGATTTCTAAATTAAAAACACAGTGAATGGACCCCCTGTAGAATTCCAAGACCTTTCTAGAAATATAAAAATTTCTAAAAAATACATAGATTTGTGCCAAAAATTGATTTTTTATGAAAAAATCCATAAAAAATACAAATCACCTCCGAAAATTCTGAATTTTTTTTTGGAGCTTCTCTGATATGTCGCCAACCTAAATTTTTTTTTTAAACTAGAACACTAAGCCATTTGGGAGATATGATCAAATCTTTCAATTTTAAGTTTGTTCATCTCCAAACAAATCTGCACAAGGGTTAGCTCCAAAAATAATCAAAACCAGCATGCAAGAGGTGGGTTGCCCCACGGTGGGCGCCAAAAATGTATGGTGAAAATGTGACCACACTTCTATGAATCCTTACATGCAAGAAAACTCAATAATGAACCATCACAAATCGATCCATAGCTCTCTATGCATGGAGTTGCAAGATTTGTAAAATTGCTCTCAGCTAGAGCTATAAACTCATGACCTTGCTAGTCAACCATACAATGAGAGATTCACAATGAAAACAAGGGCAAGAATGCTAATATCTCCAATGAAATCAATATGAATGCAATGCAATGCAAAATTAATCTAAGATGAGCATGCAAGTATGCAAATTAGGTTATGAAAATGGAAATGAAAGAGTTACAAACCCTCTAATTAGACTATGTGAGATTAATCTAAAACATGAAAGGAAATGATACCATGATTATTCAACTATGATGCAAGCTAGGATGTGATGTAGATGCAAGATGAATGTCAATGATGCTCCAAATCTTCAAAACTTGATGCAAGAATGTCTCCAAAAGCTTCAAGATGACTTAGAAAACCTATAGCATAACAATAGCATAAAAACTTAAGAGATATGAAAATGAAGAAGAGAGCTCTTCTTTTATAGGAAGTGAAAAGGAATGGACCATTGTGATTAAGAGGCAAAAGACTTAATCAACGGTGGAGAAAAAAAGAAGCTTGATCCTTGTGCACAAATATCCTCCAATAAGAAAATTAGAAGCATTTACTTTATGTTGAGCATTTACTTTATGTCCATGTGAGACAAAAAGTACTTTTCTTTTATTTTTTCTTTTATTTTTTTATAAATAAGAATTAAATGCTTTATTTGTGCAACATAGGATAAGAAAAAAAGTGGAGATTTTTTATTTAAATAAAAGAGGAGGAAATTCCTTTTAAATAAATAAAGACTTAGGATAAAGTGATTTTATTATTTAATTAAAAAAGATTTTTAATTAATTAAAAGGGAGCATGTTCTCTTAATTAAATAAGATTTTTATTTTTATTTTTTCTCTTTTAAAATAAATAAGGCTCAAACTTTAGGAGATATTGAATTGATTATGATTTGATCAAGAAAATTGATATAATTGATATTGTTGATATTTGAAAATATTGATTCAGGGATTTGACAAATTGCTAAATGGGGGCCCAAAGTCTAGGCGACCATTTTAGGGTGCATACAGTGAATAGATAAATAACCAAGATCCCTTGCAAATACAAATATTATTCACAAATCAACAAGAATTGAAAAAAGAAATATCATAAGCAATTATCACATATGTACAAAGAGGTGACTTGTGTATATTTAAGGCAACTAAGAAGAGGTGATATTGTTGGAGTGAAACTCTAACTACCCCTCCAAGCATGAAACAAATTTAGGACTCTATCAACAAGTTTTGGGACACTTAGTGAATCTACATGAGGTGGGCCAATAATTTTTCTAACCTCCCATAATGTCATGTCCCCTTTCTAAAAATATAAATTAATATTTTTGGTAAGTCCAATTATTCAAAAGTAATAAATCAACACCTATAGAAAAATTGAGAAAAAATGTTATTCAAGTCAAGATAGTAAATTTTGGTATTAAATATAGTCTAAAATTATATTCATGCCATAAGTTAGTGTTGGTTTCGGTAAAAAATAAAAAATCCTTGACTTGTGAAAGGTGTTTGGAATTAAAAGATGGAGTTGGACAAGTGAAAGTTAGAGAAAAGAATGTTAGAACATGGTGGACAAATGGAAAAAAAGAGTTACAAAATTAGTGTACAAGCATATTTGATTCTAGGGTTTGAATATGTTTGTTATATGTTGGATTTTGTCTTGCATTTGATCTACATTTGATCTATTCATTTAAACAAGCTAATGTTGTTTCCTTCAGAGGCTAGTAAACCAATGAAGGTGAATCTTTAGGGATGATAAGCCAGCGATATTTTAGGCTCAAATGAAGTAGTACAAAAAGTCTCCAAGGTAAATCTCATCTAGAGACTTTATTTGTGTTGAAAGGTTTTCCAATTATTTCATTTCTTTACATTTTTGCAAGTGTTTGTAGAAAATTGGAGTGCATAGTTTAGGATTTTGAGTTTCAGTTTGTATTGTTGTTCGTGAAAACAAATATTGTTTTTGTCAGAGTTTTACTTCATGCATTTCCTAATAAGAATAAGAGTGAAATGTTTGGAGAGTTTAGTTGAAGTTATAATTCCTTCCTTGTGTGTGTGAGCTCCCAATTTGGGTTCCATTTGATGTAATTTACAACAAATATTGATGGTTGTTAGATGATGTATTTAGTAGAAAACTCTACATTTTATGAGTTTCTACGTTGGTAAGAGTGATGGCATTACACCTCCCCCAACCCCTCCATTTCAGTATGTTTTTATGTATTATGGCAAACTTTTTCATATACTTGATTTCATTATTATTCTTATTTTAGAAATGTAAAGTTCAAATTAGAAATGGTTTCAATATGATGCAAAATTTTAGCAAGGCCTATTACACATAAGATGGGGAGAGAAGATCTCAACCTCTAATAGAGCTTAAACATAGTGTTAATAAGGCTCAACTAAGTAGGCTAAAGAAAACTAGTTAGGTAAAACACCTTTTCAAACTAGCATCCACACTTAAGAAAAAAAATAGAGAGTAAGTTGAACTATTAGTCCCAAAAACATGGCTTGATAAGATACTCATGTATAAATGAGATCTCTCATAAGTAGTGTATAGTCAAGAAAGGAAGCAAGGTAGATTGCTCCTCCTTTCTCAAATGCACATTCAGAAGGAAGATGACCCAATGAGCTCAGGTAGGACTTAAGTGCTAAATGAGTGAAATGATCCTTTGTAGTAATGAATTGGGGAAATTTGTATTAGAGGGAAAATAATATGATGATATAAAGTAGGAGACTAACTAAACAAATTTGAAAAGGTTAAGGAAATACAGACTAATGAAAAGAATGCATATGACTATAGTGACCAGAAATGAGATTATGTGAACCATACAAACCTATGATTGAAATTTAAAAATGATTTTGAGGGAACAAAACACCTTGGGCATTTTTTTCTTGGGAACAAAAAAATTGGGGCATTTTTCTCTTTTGAAAAAGCTTTGACACATGCACCACATATTACTGCACACATTAAAAAAGAGAGAAAAAGGTTGTGGAGAGGGGTTTACCTTGGTCAAACCCCTATTTAGGAATCAACCTTGAAAATAAAATGAATTTGGATAAAGAAAATACCACTGATATGAAATGAAAACTAGATTTGAAACATAAATCACCTTATACCTTGATGGCACAATACTTATTTTGATGTAATCACAAGTGTTAATGCAATATCCTTTGACTCCACACAAAATCCTCAAAGGAAATAATGAAATACAAGATCTTGCACCATGAATGTTTTAATTTTCTATAATGTTTGATGAAGGACAAGAATGATGCTTTGAAGGCTTGAAGACTTTGAGAATGCTTGGATGTCAATTGCTTGATCATAATTCTTAATAATGGATACTAAAATGAGGAGATATAGCCACATATATACCTCTTCACATATTTTGGGATTCAAAATCGATCCAAGATGACTGCGAGAGAAAATTTTCCACTGGAACACAATAATGGGGCGATAGTTTAAATTTGGGCTTTATCCTCGGGGATTAAAATTCCCAGGCATTTTGTTCCTAGGAATAAGAAGCCCATCACATTTTCTCCCAGGAACAATAATCCCAAGACATTTTGTTCATAGGAGAATAAGCCATAATTGAAATGAGAGGTCGAGGAGATAAGGTAGATGCCAAAATAAGAAGTATAGTTGATTTCATGGTCAGGAAGAAGTAAAAGGCAAAAAATGGTAACATAGGGCCCATGTAGGATAATAAATGATGAAATGGGAGAAATAATAAAGTTTCACACCTAAAGATAAGGGCTTAAATCAATATTTGGTGAATTTAAATTAACACAAGATTTATAATATTAATTTAAAGCTTTAATGAGTATTAGATGAGCGTGAAATAAATGGGAACCCATACATGCTAAAATGGGGCTAAATTGATAATCTAATTATAGGTGCTAACTTTTTAGGATGATACAAGAAAATAATGGGAGAAAAACTTTTGGGAACAAAAATATCTTCTAAAATAGAGAATGAGGAGAACTTAACCTTCTACGAAGATTTCCATATGAAAATAAACATAATGATGATGAACTTCTAAAACATGTTAAGAAGTGTAAATTTTGTCAAATGAACTAGTTCATGTTGAAATAAATCAACCTCCAAAAGATTTAGATCAAGATATATGATTACAATCAAATAACACAAACAACAAAGCACGACTGTCATGTAGTACACTACTCAGAAGTGTATGTTCTTCATAAATCTCACAAAAGTTACCCATTGGAAAAATCCCCAATATGAGAGATAAAAATGAGGCCTATGTGACCCCTTGCAAATATGTGAAGCTCGTAAGGTTTCTCTATTTCTCTAGTGCAGTTAGATTGCATCAATAATAAAAATGTCATGATCCCCCCTTATATTGATGAGGAAGTGCATTGAGTCCAAAAACAAGCCTCTAAATGTTCCAAAAATTGGCATTGTGTAGGGTGCCTTTGGGAAATAGAAAATTCAAAAATAATTGCTCATCATTTTGTAAAATCAACTATACTACTGGATAGAGCATGGAGAATACGTGTACTTAAAAAAATCACTCAAAAAGACCTTTGTATAATCAATAAATGACCTCACAAAGTTAAGGCTAAAAAAAAAATACACCAACAAAGAGGGGTGTAAATGTGGGACCAAGAAGGATGACATCATGCTAAGTAGGTGTAAAGATACTGAGGTAAGTGTCCATTGGGAAAAAGGGAAATATTTTGAAAGAATATTCTATAGGTTTGTCTAGTCAAAATATAATTGTGTGCAAGGAAAAGTGTAAGTTCATAAAAGGAATTTTATAATAAATTAAAACATTCAAACTACACTAATAACTACAACATCTATATTAGAAAATGAAAAAGAAAGCAAAAAGACAATAAAACAATGAATGCAGACCTCGCAGCCCCAATTCAAGAGCTCCCTTTATTGTGTAGATTTGTCCAAGCTATTTGATGTGTTTTCAATAATTTCTCAAGCTTCAAGTTTAGAGAGATTTTGGCATTAGGATGACATGGATGCAAGTGATTGGTATTCAAAATAGCATGATAAATTTGCTTAAAAGGTGGATGATTTGTGAGAGAATGGGCTCTCAATTTGTAGGCTTGAGTGGATATGAATGGATGGTTGGGATTGAATGGTTATCAAGGGTAGAGATGCTCTTTGGGGAAAGCAAGTGGATTGTGCTTTCTTGAACCCATACAATTGTGACAAGTGTCATGATGAGAAGAGTTGAGAGAACATTGGGGGTTGTGGAGTAGATATGTCATAAAAACATTTCTTTTTTCACACCCCAAGAGGACCAATTTGGGGAATGTGAAGATTTTGAGGATTGTGAGAGAAGGTTGGAGAATGTGAAGGGTGTTGAAGGATGTGAAAAACAAATTAAAAATTCAATTGGAGGGGACAAGTGTGTAAGAGACCTGTGTGGGTCCTTACACATGTGGTTGGGGATTGGAATTGATGTGCCTAGAGTTGTCTTGGGTGGCTAATCATACTTGATTGTGAATGTGTAAATAATTATGGAGAGGATTAGGTGGGAGATTAGGATTATTAGTAGGCAAGTGGGATAGATTAGGGGTATGTGATAGGAGGAGAGAGAATGAGTGGAGGGATAATCAAGTAAATGAAGATATTTACTTAATTAAGTGAGGATTAGCATGCACAAGTGGATTTGTTATGAGCCACGTGCTCAAATAGGTTAAATAGGATTATATAATCACAAATGGAAGAAATTTTGGGAAATATGAATTAATTTAAATATGTAAGTGTATTTATTTAAATTAATAGAAAAATGGGATCAATTATTAAATGGTTATTGGTTCCCATTTAATCAAGTGAACTACAGTTAATTAATTAAATCAATTTGACTAGAAGGCTAATAGTAACTAATTAAATAATACCCATATTGTGGTCTTGAGCCGTTATTTCTTGTTTTGGTGAGCTTTCATGGTATATCCTATGTAATATTTATGTAAAGGGTTTTAGGTCCCTTCAAAACCTATTTTTACTTTAATTAAAAACTAATTAAATAATACATAATTATTTAATCAATAAAAAAGTAAGAAGGAGAAATTTAATTAAAATTGTTAATCAAATTTAGGTGTTATGTTTTGCCCCTCTTTGAGATGGTGTTATGAAGTAGCATCATTTCAAAGAAAAATAAGACATAGATCTAGGAAGGAAATGGTTGGATTAGAAAAGATGTCCCAGTCAATTAGAAGAATAACTAGGAGGAAAGATGATGGGAGATGAGGATTAGAATGCCCCCTTGAGAGGAAACGCACGTTGAAGATAACACGAGTGTGCTCTTGAAATATATATGAGAGGATGCATACATGATGACTGAATGATAAGTGAATGGAGAGATAAAAATCTTGAGTTGGCACCTCGAAAATGGGAGATGTCATGTAGTGAGAACTTATTTTGATTTAGCAATATCTAGGACATGCCAAGGTTATGAATAACCAAGGCCTTATCATAGATCTTACATAGGATTGACACAAGCAATAAAAAAAAGGTCAGTCCATCTTCCTACAAAGACACAAGGGACTTTGGTGGATATGATGCTTTAAGAACCAAAAAGCAAGCAACATGCTTGAAGTACACCATGTGGATCACATGTCAAAGTGTCACATCTAAACACATGAGTGAGAGAGAGAGAGAGAGAGAGAGAGAGAGAGAGAGAGAGAGTAGTTTCACCATTTACAACACACCATGATACAAATGATCATGGAAACCTCGAGGAGATAAAATGAGGAGGCTCAAGATAAAAGAAAAAAAAATATTCCTCCACTTAGGATAGGTCATGCATGGTGAGGAATTAGGAGGGATATGATAGGATGGAAGATGGGGTGACAAAAGGATGAGGGGTGTGTGTGGAGGATTATGTGGATAGTTGGAAGGATGAGAGGATAGGAGGATAGGTGGATGGAATTCATGATGGAGAAATGAATGTAAAGAAGTATCCAAAGCATGTATACATTTGTTACCTTTATTTTTATCAAGATCCAAAGGAGGACAGAGGAAGTGAAATGGGTAAGACATGATAGGTATGGTAGCAAGTGAGAAGGTGGAAGGGATGGATGGATAGGTAGAAGAACATTCCCCTAGTTGTGGAGAGAAAATAGATGAAGGGATTACACATGATGCATGTTTGCCAAGTTTTCATCATGGTACTTGTCCAAGGCACTTGTTTGTCAGGTTTTCACCATTAGACAAATTTATTTTATCTTTACTCTTTTATCTTTTTCTTTTTTTCTTTTTTTTTTTTCTAATTTTTTAACTTTTTGGGAGTTTTGGAGGGAGCTTATGGATGGAATGATAATGAGGAGATGGATGGAGGAGTCGAGCATCAAGTTATATATCAAGGTAATGGGAGCCCATTTGTAGTGATTAGTGGATGTTGGCACAACCTTATTAAGATGGGTGGATTATGCAAAGGCATGGATGAGATGGTTGTGATGGGCGATATATGTGGTGTAAGGGATATAGTGGTAGAAAGTGTTTATATGGAATGTTGGAGAGTGAGTGTGATAGGGGGATGTTGTCGAGTCCAACATTGACATGTGGTGAAGGGTGTGGAAAGAGTTTTTAGGAAGTGGATGGTAGATGTGGATACGATGGAGTTATGATAGGTGGTTTTGTGGCATAATGACCCAAAATGGATTTAGGATATGGAGGGAGGAACACTTAGCTAGTGGATTAGCAACTTTGGATGACATTGTGGATTTTTATTTTAAATACATTGCATATTTTTTCTTTGGGATCCACATAGTTTTGGATTTTGCTTTGATGGGCCTTTGCGGCCTTTGAGATGTACTACATTTTTTGGTTGGATTTTTCTTTGATTGAGCATGTATTTTGGAGTGGAGATGACAATATTTATATTGTTGTGGTTGTTTATCTTTAAGCATTTTTTTTTTGTGTCCAAATTATTGTGAGTAGCATTGGAAAGAGTAATGGGACAAAGGGAATATGGATAGAGTGATAGAGGGAGATTGGATGATAGGATGAATGGGTATGTACCTTTGTTAATCTTGATTAGGAATGTAAGGATTGGAACATTTATGATGGGCGATCAGGATATGTGATTGGTGGATTTTGGAATTAGTAGGATAAGATGGGGGATGAGATTTGGGGATGTAAGGGTCCAAAATTGATTTGGTATGTGGAGGATACGTAATGGTGAATTTTGGGATATTGGAACCCAAAATAGATTTAGAGGATGATGAAGGAATGTGGTAAGTTTTCTTGGTTGCAATGATGAAGGAGGGGGGATGGTGGTAAATGTTTTGGAGGAATGATGAGAAGATGTGATGGTGTTTTTAGAAGTATGTTTGGATTTTGAATTAGTCATAACAACATTTTTGGATGAAGTGTCTTGAGATGCATAACCAAGACCATGAGATTGTGGATTTTCTCTAACATGGATGGCCTCTAGGGTACCTTGCTCATTTGGGCCTAAGCATTTACCTTGATAATTCATTTTCTTCAACATGAGATCCAAGATAGGTTACTTTTTATTTGGTGAACAATATGTAATTCCATTATTAGGTAGAGTATACATGGTGGAAATGAGATGTTTCTCTATTTCAAGTGGACCGCTATGGATAAATATAAGTGAACCAAGGGGATAGAGTGATAGTAGTGGGATAGTTTGGAATGGAGGTAACAAGGGATCATGAAGTGGAAGAGATGGGGTGCTATGATTTTGATTAGGATGGGTGGATGGTAATAGATCTTGAGATAGAGTAGGTAGAATAGAAGGATCTTGATTTGAAGGAGTCGACGACAATGGATCATGTAATAGAAAAAGTTGGATGGTAGGATCTTGATTTGGAGGAGGGGATGATAGGATCTTGATTTAGGTCAATGGATAGTTTAACATGTTTTTGGATAATATATTGACATGATTGGATTAGTGTGGATGGTGTGATGGGGGATGTATAGATGGATTCTTCAGATGGATTAGATGAAAGGATGATAGGTTTTATAATTGTGATAGAGGAAATAAGGGTGGACTAATGAGGCTCATTGGATGGGGTTTGGATAATGCTAGGAGGAGAAGATGGGGATGTGAATTGGATGGATTCAAAAAATGGGGGGTTTCACTCATGTTAAGAGATGGAAGAGGAAAGGTATGTGTGGAAGACAGAAGAGAAATGATACATGTGAGAGGTGGAAGAGGACTGTTAGGTGTTGGATGATATGACTTGTCTACTTTAGAAGTGGGATTTTCTTATGAATTTCTTGTGAAGTTTATTAGACACTTGAGTATTTGAGATTAAAGTGGAGGATTAACATATGTAGTGTTAATATGATTTATAACAATAGAGAGGGGGGGTGAATCAATTGTTCTTAGGTCCAGGTGTATAAAACAAACTTTAAAACTCTTCAACAAATCATATCTAACAACCAACAGCTACTTGGTCATTACTGATTGCATAACAGAAACATATAACAGTGCAGTCCACTTATCCAACAACATCTAACTTGTAAAACATAGAAATGCTCAAGCCAAAACATTCACACAAGTATCAACACTAAGATTTATAGTGGAAACCCAATTTGGGAAAAACCACTTTGTAACATGTTACTATTATGTTCACTCTTCTAAAGTGAGCTCGATGAAAAGCCAACCCTGTCAAAGGTTACAAACACACTGTTAGGTGTGACCCGATTAAAGGATTTAAACCACTCTATTAAAAGTGCACCTTGTTATAGGACTTACATACACTCCATTAGAATGCAACCTTGTTCAAAGGATTTATACCTATGATTGTTAGCTCAACCTCTGTTAAAAGGATTTTGACTATTACAATGGTTAGAAAGTAGCATTAATATTGATCTAAAAAACATACAACTCACTTTGCAAATATCAGATCTAATTTCGTACACATATGCTGGCTTACTGACTATGAACCTTTATGATCCCCATCACTGATTTGCTTAGAACTCTCTTTAAGCAATCACAATACTTCTCCTTCATCCTTCTCTACTTAGACAATCAATAACATCAACAATACTTCCAACATCCTCTCTCCTACAACCTCTAGATTAGGTTTCCTTAATACTTCCTCTATTAGGTCAATACATCTTTTTCGGCTTAATCTCCTTCATAGATCTTAGGGTTAGGTCAGACTCATTGAATCTTTCCTACTTTTTGTTCTTTGACTATCCTTCTAGAAATATCTCAAATCTCTCAATAGATTTACAATAAAATGTTTACATTGCATTAAATGCTTTCATACAATCAATAAATAAAGTCAACACATTTTACATAATCCAAGAATTCAATGACGTCGACTGGAAATCTGAATTCTCCCTCAAATGCAAAATACTAATGCTCGGTCAATACTATGTTCAACTTCTCGGTCTTCACTAGAAAGCTCGGTCACCTCAAAAACTGTTTCCTCGGCTAATACTATCTTCCTCGGCAATTAACTGGTGTTCGGTCAACACTGAATTTACTCGGCATATACTAGCTCGGTCGACACTAAGAACACTCGACTTAAACTAGATTTATTCACTTTTTCTCAGTTACGCCTACTAGTTTAGTCTTCATTCTTACTTAGATAAACAATACATTGTCTTATCATTGTGCCACATAATCAAGTACTCATTAAAGTATAAATATAACTCAACCTTTCCTTGGGTGCTATTGTTACCAACCTTGCCTTTCCCCCTAGCAATAATCAAATAGATTAATACTTTCTTAAATAGCAATAGTCTTACCAGTTAAGGTTTGACATCAATGACAATACAACAATTGTTTCAATTGCAGCTTCCAACAATCTCCCTCTTTGGCATTAATGGCAACACCATATGAATATCACATGAATTACCAACCAATCCAAAACTTATCTATCCATCAGAAATAGTTATAATATCCTTAGCTTCATTCTGATATAGAATCAATTAGCCATGCTTGTATGATCGTCCACTGAATCTCTCCCTCTTTCTTGATCAACCAAAAATATTTTGTGTATTCATCTGTGATCATCTCCCTCTTTGACAAAAATGCCAAAACAACAACTAAAAACATACATCCTACAGATGTAGATATCATCTTTTTAGTTCAGTAACAATATTTCTCCCTTTGTCATCTTTGCTTATGACTGATTCTTGGCTTTGTTGTGCTTTTCACAACTCTAGGCTACTCCTAAAATGTGACTTGTTTCTGCATCAACTTGTTAGATACTCTTTGCAGCACATTTGATGCAATTCTCCTAGCTTGACTAGGCAGCCTCAGTTAGGGGAAGGACCCCTAATTGACTTCTCAGGTATTCATGAGCTTCTTTAGGTAAAACCTTAGTGAATATGTCTGCTAGTTGTTCCTTTGTATTCACATATTCCATTCGAACCTATTTATCTTGTACCAGTTCTCTCAAGTAATGATACTTGATGGCAATGTGTTTGGTCTTTGTGTACATCACTGGATTCTTATAGATGTTGATAGCACTTGTGTTGTCATAGAAAATGACAACTGGTTTAGTGATTTCTTCTTTCATGCCTACCGACAATTGCTTTATCCATATCAAGTTTGAACAGTTCACAGCTGCAGACACATACTCAGCTTCAGTAGTAGATTGGGAAATGCAATTTTTTTTCTTGCTTGTACAGGAAACTAATCTCTGTCCAAGAAAGAAAGCTCCACCACTAGTACTCTTTTTGTCATCTACATTTCCTACCCAATTAGCATCTGTATACACTCTTAGTTCAAACTTCTCACGCTTCTTGTAGTACAATCCATAGTCAGTAGTCCCTTTTAAATATCTCATTATTCTTTTGACCGCCATCATGTGAGTTTCCTTAGGATTGACAGAGAATCTTGCCACAATCCCAACAGCTAATGCAATATCTAGTATGCTATGTACAACATATTGTAGCTTTCCAATCATAGTTCTATACAAAGTCTGGTTAACTTCTACAACATCATCATTTTTAGACAACTTTTGTCTAGTGGCCATGGGAGTACTTACTAGCCTTGAATCTTCCATAACAAAGGTTTTAAGTATCTCATGAACATATTTAGACTGGGTGATGAAAATTCCTTTCTCCATCCGATATACTTGTAAACCAACAAAAAATTTGATCTCCCCAAACATACTTATTTCAAATTCAGTTTGCATTTCATTTAAAAATTTCTTACACAAGGCATCTTGTCTACCAAATATAATATCATCTACAAAGATCTTAGCTAACAAGATTCCTTTACCTTCTTCATCTTTCATGTACAAATTGCTTGTGCCATTTGTCCTTGAGAATCCAATCTATATTAGGTAGTTGTGCAGTCTCTCATACCATGCTATGGGAGCTTGCTTTAGTCCATATAGTGCTTTATTCAGTTTGTAAACCATGTGTCTTTTTTTTGGATCAACAAATCCTTCTGGTTGTTCAATATATACTTCTTCTTCTAATATACCATTTAAAAATGCAAACTTAACATCCATTTGGTATACCTTGAAATCTTTATAAGCAACATATGCAAGTAGAGTTCTTACTCCTTCCAATCTCGCTATAGGGGAAAATGTCTCCCCATAATCTATTCCTTCATCTTGTGTGTAGCCTTTGCATACCAGCCTAGCTTTTTTTTTTGTTATTTGACCATGCTCATTTAGCTTATTACAAAATACCCACTTTGTCCCAATGACATTCTTATTTTTTGGTCTCGACACTAGAGTCCAGGTATCATTCTTCTCTATCTGGTCTATCTCCTCATTCATTGCTTCTATCCAGTCTTCATTTTCTAATGCCTCCTTTGTTGTCTTAGGCTCAAATTCACATATTTTTTAATAATTTGTTCAGGCTTGTGATGTCTCCTTACATATTGTGCTAGAATAGGTTCAACTCTCCTTTCATTTTTCTCATCAGGTTCACCAACAAGATTGTCAAATTCAGCTTCTGAATGCTCGACAACCTCTCCCTAATACTCAGTAGCTTCTTCCTGTCACTCGACATGTTCTTCTTCTCTCTTGATATTATTTTCCTGATGCTCAACATTAGTTACTCGAGACTCATCATCAGGTGCAAGTCTGTCACTTGCCTCTCCTTCCTCTATATACACAAAAGATTTGTAATCTTTTGGTTCTCTTTTACTATCGGTTTCATTTTTCTCTGCATACTCATCAACTTTGACATTCACACTTTCCACAATTTTGTTAGTGTTAGAGTTCAAACACTTATAAGCTTTACTTTTTGTGGAATAGCCTAGGAATATACCCTCATCGCTTTTAGCATCAAATTTTCCATTTCTACTATCCTTTAATATGTAGCATTTACTTCCAAAAATTCTAAAGTACTTTACATTAGGTGCATACCCATGCTACAACTCATAAGGTGTCAAATTTGTACCTTTTTTGATCTGTACTCGGTTAAGAGTATAAACAGGTATACTCACAGCTTCTTTCCAATACTTTTGTGCAACATTCTTTTCAATCATTAATGTCCTTGCACAATCCAAGATAGATCTATTCCTTCTCTTTGTTATACCATTCTGTGAAGGATTTCTAGGTACAGACATCTGTCTTTTGATTGCTCTATCATTGCAAAATAGATTAAATTCATTTGATATAAATTCTCCACCTTGGTCAGATCTCAGACACTTCAAGTTCCTACCTATCTCCTTTTCAACTTTAGCCACATACCACTTTAAAAATTGAAAAGCATCATATTTTTCTTTTAAGAACATTACATGCATCATTATGGTACAATCATCAACAAACAGGATAAAATATCTAGCACCACAATAGCTTTGTACACCCATTGGTCCATAAAGGTCAGTATGAACCAAATCTAGGGTATTCTCAGAAGTAAAAGTTTTGCTCTTGAAACTAGACTTTGTCATCTTACCCAATTGACATTCTTTGCACATTACATTCTCAGGTTTCTTCAATCTAGGTAGACCTCTCACTTTCTTTTTCTTACTAATTTCTACCGGATTATCAAAGTTAACATGACATAGTCGCTTATGCCATAACCAAATATCATCAAGTTGTGCAATCATACATGTTTCTTCAGATAGGTCTAGATAGAAAAAATTACCTCTTGTCTGTTCTCCACTTCCAATCAGTTCACCAGTGGCATCAAATATTTTGGCCTTTCTATGATGAAATTCCACTTGATAGCTAGTGTTATTAAGTTGTGCAACACTCAATAGATTATAGTTAAGACCCTCAACCTAATAAGCATTTTCACAAGCGATCTTACCAGTCAGCTTAATCAATCATTTTCCTCTAACAGGACATGGTGCATCATTACCAAATTTCACACTCCTACCTTTATAATGATCTAAGGTGTCAAAATTACTCTTGTCTCCAGTCATATGATGTGAGCAACTGCAGTCAATAATCCATTTATCATTTTTGTTCACATAAGATATCATGCAGTTTTCTCATCCTCATCAGATTCATCTTTCATTGCAACATAGACAACCTCAATTTCAAAATCATCACTATCAGTGTCAGTCTCTTCTTCGGCAATATAGCAGGATTTCTTACCTTTTCCTTTTTAGTCTTTGTATCTTTGGTAACCTCTATCTTATCTTTTGTCTTTATGCTTGTTGTCTCTTTCTTCATCCTTATCATCCCTGTCACGACATCTAGAAGCTATATGACCAACTTTATTACATGAAAAACATATAATAGGGAGTTTACCTTTGTACCTTCCTTTTCCCCTTTTCAGTCTTCTAGCCATAAGAGCTTCTAGATCCTCAAGTTCTTCATCAGACGTGTCACTATCACTTTCACTTATGCATCTTTCTTTTTCCTTCTTTGACTTACTCAGAACCATTTGTGGCTTAAAAGCAGATTCAATATTACCAACAGTGAAGTTATCATAGTTAGAAAGTTCAAAAGCAATAAGCTTACCAACCAAACTTTCCAAAGTAAGAGCATTTGTAGGGTTGCATCTAGATTCCTAAATTTTAGAAATTTTGATGGCATAGATAAGACGCAGAGTTCTCAATACTTTTCCTATTACAGTTTCATCATCAATAGTTCCATTTTCTCCTCTAATAGCATTTACAACTTCTTTTATTCCACCACAATATTGTACAATATTCTCACCTTCTTGCATTCTCATTTCATCAAATTTACCTCTTAGGATCTCGGCTTTTGCTCTCAACACATTTATGTCACCACCATAAATGTTTGTAGGGGTGTCCCACATTTGCTTTGCATTACTACAGTCTTTGATGTCTTCAAATTCTAGATAACTTAGGGCAGATGCAATCTCCAACGTTGCTTGGTTGTGCTCTTGTTTAGCTTTCATTTCCTTGGCAGTCAGAGGTGCAATAGGTGTGACATAGTCATGCTCAACATAATACTTTACAGAATCACCAATACCAGTCAGATGTAGCTTCATCAAGCTTTGCCATGCAGGGAAGTTCTCCTTATTCAGCTTTGGTACCTCCTTCTTATACATCCTAATCATTTTCTTCAAGTACCTTCAAACGTGTTCTCTATAAGCACCAAAAGCTCTAATACCAATTATTAATATGATTTAGAACAATAGAGAGGGGGGGGGGGGGGGGGGGGGGGTGAATCAGTTGTTCTCAAGTCCAAATGTATAAAACAAACTTTAAAACTCTTCAACAAATCATATCTAACAACCAACAACTACTCGGTCATTACTGATTGCATAATAGAATAATATAATAGTGCAGTCCACTTATCCAATAGCATCTAACTTGTAAAACACATAAATATTCAAACCAAAACATTTACATAAGTATCAACACCAAAATTTATAGTGGAAACCCAATTTGGGAAAAACCACTTTGTAACATATTACTATTATGTTCACTCTTCTGAAGTGAGCTCGGTGAAAAGCCAACCCTGTCAAAGGTTACAAACACACTGTTAGGTGTGACCCGGTTAAAGGATTTAAACCACTCCATTAAAAGTGCGCCTTGTTATAGGACTTACATACACTCCATTAGAATTCAACCTTGTTCAAAAGATTTATACCTATGATTGTTAGTTTAATGTCTGTTAAAAGGATTTTGACTGTTACAATGGTTAGAATTGATCTGAAAAACATACAACTCACTTTGCAACTATCAGATCCAATTCCATACACATATGTTGGCTTACTGACTGTGAACCTTTACCATCCCCATCACTGATATGCTCGGAACTCTCTTCAAGCAATCACAACACTTCTCCTTTAACCTTCTCTGCTTAGACAGTCAATAACATCAACAATACTTCCAACATGCTCTCTCCTACAACCTATAGCTTAGGTTTCCTTAATACTTCCTCCATTAGGTCAATACATCTTTTTCCACTTAATCTCCTTCGTATATCTTAGGGTTAGGTCAGACTCATCAAATCCATCCTACTTTTTGTTCTTCGGCTATCCTTCTAGAAATATCTCAAATCTCTCAATAGATTTACAATAAAATGTTTTACAGTGCATTAAATGCTTTCATATAATCAATAAATAAAGTCAACATGTTTTACATAATCTGAGAATTCAATGATGTCAGCTGGAAATCTGAATTCTCCCTCAAATGCAAAATACTGACGCTCGGTCAATACTGTGTTCAACTTCTCGGTCTTCACTAGAAAGCTCGGTCACCTCAAAAATGTTTCCTCGGCAATTAACTGGTGTTCAGTCAACACTGAATTTACTTGGCATATACTAGCTTGGTCGACACTAACAACACTCAGCTTAAACTAGATTTCTTCACTTTTGCTCGGTTAAGCCTACCAGTTTAGTCTTCATTCTTACTTAGATAAATAATACATTGTCTTATCATTGTGCCACATAATCAAGTACTTGTTGAAGTATCAAGATAACTCAACCTTTCCTTAGGTGCTATTGTTACCAACCTTGTCTTTCCCCTTAGCAACAATCAAATAGATATAGTACTTTCTTAAATAGCAATAGTCTTACCAGTTAAGGTTTGACATCAATGACAATACAACAATTGCTTCAATTGCAGTTTCCAACATGTAGATGATGGGAAAATAAGATAGTCTATGAATTAAGGTGTGGGAGTGGCTTATGAATTTATTTTATTGAATTATGGTGTAGAAATGGGTGTGGAAGATGTCATGGCTAAATAGTTCACATAAGTAGGAATGGAGGTGACTTGTGAATCAAAGTGACTAGTTGATGGGGTGTGAGTGATGGATTGGGGCATACCATGTAAAGTGGATTGAGGGATGTAGGTGGATTGTGGAAGGGGATTTGTTGTAATGTAGGAGGGAATGGAAGATGGTGGATTTAGATTAGATGGAATGGTTGGGGGAGATAGGAAGGATAGAGTTGATGGTGGAGTAACAATAATAGGGGATTATGGTGATGCAATGGATGACTAGTATTGGATGGAGGACTAGGAGAATATATTAGAAAATGTGTTGGAGGATAATAAGATGGTGGATATGAATTAAGGATGTAGGTGGTATGGTTGTTGTGGAAATATGGTGTTTGAGATATGACTATGGGAGAAGATGGAGACATGGATGTCATGTGATCAGGATATGTGGGTATGAAATAGGAAGGAGGTGTGGATGAATGTCATAATAGATTTACCTTGTCCAAGATATGATGAGGAGTACTAGTGGGTATCCCTAGAGGTATGATGGGGAAGTTTGGAGGAATGGTTGGTATTTGGATGCTTGGAGAAAGATTGATAATATTTTCAATGTACCTGTCATGATCAACAAGACTCTCATGATATTTGGAGTGGGATAAAGTGGAAGAAAACCTAAGATGACCAAAATCATAATAATAGAATTGTGACATGATGATTAGTTGATGGGTTAAATAGGGATGAAGGATGAAGAAGGATGAAGATGGATGATAGACTAAAGATTGAATCAGGATGAACAATAATCTCATATTAGGATTTGAATTAAGCTCAGGATAGGAAGAAGGAATAACTCTAAGGAAGTTGGAAATGGGACGAGGAATAGAGACGAATCTTATAGCCTAGGATACAAGGAAAAAGGAAGACTTGATGGGAGACAATAAAAATAATTCTAGATGAAAATGACATGGGATGATACCAAGGTAGAGGATAATAAGGATGTAATGTGAAATTAGGGTGACAACAAATGAGCATGTGAGAATTGGATGTGAAGGACTTGACTTAAGGATGAAATGAGGAACCTAGATGGGAATGTGATGACTCAAAATGAGGTTATGATGTGGCACCATGACACTATATGGAAAAAAGGGGGTGATTTCATAGGCTTAAACCTGCTAGTTTTTTATAGTGATTCCATACAAGTTTACAAAGATTGATTCTAGTATACACATAAGAGATCTCGTAGGTGTTTGACAATGATCCCACATAAGTTTGACAATGATCCTACAAGAGTTTGAAAGTGATCCCAAAGTTTTTTGACAGCCATCCCATAGGAACATGAACATATTAGAACTTTGCACTTTTTTGGAATGACTATTTGGGTAGCAATTCTGTAGGAGTTTTATAGCGATCCCACATGAGTTTGACAACAACCTCATGGGACAATGTTGAATGATTTTTTGGATTCACCCATATTGATTTTGATGGAAAAATTTGAGCTTGGTGAATTTTGTTTGGACATTGTTTGTTTTGGCAAGAGATTTGTGTGAACAAACATAAAAAAAAGTTGTAACCAATCACTTCACAACCTAGGTTGGAAAAGATGATACTCATTGAATCCCCATAGAATAAAATATTGATTTCAACTGGATAGATAAATGCTTGGAGACATTGGCTCCCCCTTACATGACACACTTCTCGCACACACCAAATATCAAATTTCTAAGTATCCTAAGATCCTAAAAAAAATTCTATCTCAAGTTGATGGGTACACAAGGGATTTCTTCAGGATGCACATATCATAATCCCTACATCAACAAGTAGGGGTTTTTGGGTTTTTACAACATTTGACTCGTAATACAATCATATGTTTGATAGGCTATTCTTGTAGAAAATTAGACCTCCTAGCTTGCAGAATTTGTTTTCTGCATGTGTTGACACACCATACAAGTACTGAGGCAAATCTTCATCTCGATAGAACATCACTCATTGGTGTGATTTTTGGTTAATTCCACATTTATATATAGCAATTAGAAGAGGCTTGGCTTTAGCCTATTAGCACTTGGGTCATTCCCTCTCGCCCGACCTTAAGGGCTTCTTAGGAGGCAAGCCCTCTAGAAAGGAAAAATGAACATCACTAACACTTTTCTCTTACACCCAATACTGTGAAAGAAAGGGGAGAGTATAGTGTGTGTTGGCAATAGGATTTCTCTACAAAGTGTAGACACACCAAATAATTAAGACACAAGATTCTTTTTAAAACCAAAATGAAATATTCCTACCTTAAGAGGACACAAGAAAACATGAAAAGTTCATTTTATCTCAAAAGGAAAAGATTATTTTTATGCCCCAACATAGATTTTCCTACCAATTTTGTGTTTCTTAAATGATAACCCCTTGCAAAAAATATTACTATGGGGCCTTTGACAATCGAACCTACACAAATGTTAGTGAAGGTAAAAAATTGAAGCAAGATTAGTAGGTTAGCTAAAAAAAATTATGTGAATGATTAAAAACCCAAGGAAAATAATATTCTTGTATGAACATAGAGCGTTCCTATGAAAAAATCTACCAATAATCCCGTTGAAGTTTTTTTCCACCCCGTCGAACCTGTAAAACATAGAAAACAAAAAAAAACAACAACATTCTTGTAGGGGATTAGAGCAATCCTACGAGAGTCATTTTCTAATAAAAATAGGAAATAGATAGAAACCAAAAAAAATAAATTAGTAGAGTTTTTTTGTGGTGTTGCCACAAGAATTTAACAGCATTCCTGCAGGAGTTGGTTTTTGATAAAAAAAAAATAGGAAACATATAGAAACTAGAAAAAAAAAAGTTTTTTACCCAAGTTGTTTGGCGGTGTTCCTACACAAGTTTGATAGCATTCCTAGGGGATTTTGACAACATTCCCACGAGATTTAGAAATTATAATAAAAGAACACAAAATTGAAAGTTCAACAGGATCATGATCCCATGAACTATGTAAGCGAACTCGTGGGAGATTAGAGCATTCCCATGAATCTTTAAAATGTTAGTTGTGTAGAAAATGAAACTTATTATTAATGTTTTAGGTTTTAATCCCATGGTTTCCGATGAGACAAGTTAGGAAAATGTAATATGAACACCAAAAACAACAAGAAATTGTCAAAAAGTTAGTTAAATGACCTATGAAGTGGGTCCTGTATGCACCCAAAAATGGTCGCCTAGACTTTGGGCCCCATTTATTCAATTTATCAACCCTGAATCATTTTGATCAATAATCAATATTTTTAACAATATCAATTTCTTGATCAAATCTTAATTTCGATCATATATTGGATTTTTATCCTTGGGCTAACCATTTATCCTAAGTCTTTATTTATTCAAAAGGAATATTTCCTCCCCTTTTAATAAATAAAAAGCCCCACCTTTTCCTCTTATCCTAAGTTGCACAAATAAAGCATTATTCCTATTTTATAAAAAGGGAAAAAACATTTTTTTATCTCACATGAGGCTCAAAAGTCAACATTTCACTCTCATTGGAGGATACTTGTGTACATGGTTGCTCCTCTTTCAACCTCCACCGCTGATTAAGACTTTTTGCCTCTTAATCTCAATGGTCCATTTCACCTCATTTCTTATAAAAAGAGAGCTCTCTCCTCCATTTGCATATCTCATATTTTTATGCTAATGTTATGCTACAGGTTTTAGGAGTTTGAAGACATTGAAGACTTGTTGCTTTCATCATCTAGTTCATATTTGCTTTCATAGTTGCATAATAATGGCATTCTTAGTGTAGATTTCCCTTTATGCAATAGATTTAACTCATCTAGCTTAATAGAAAGGGTTGTAACACATTGTTATTTCCATTTCATAGCTTAGCTTGTACTTCCCTTTTCATAGCATAGCTTGCACATTTGCATTCTCATTCTTAGCTTGCATTGCATTGCATATTTGGATTCTTGGAGATATTGGCATTGTTGCCCTTGTCTTCACTTGAATCTCTCATTGTATGGTTGACTAGCAAGGTCACAAGCTTGTAGCTCTAGCTGAGAGCAAACACATCATAGTCCCTTGCAACTCCATGCATAGAGAGCTATGAGCCGCTTTGTGAGGCCTCATTCTTGAGCAACCTTGCATGTAATGGTTCATAGAAGCGCACCATTTTAGTGTGTACATTTCTGGCACCCACCGTGGGGCTGAGTAGATTAGCTTTGTCCCTTTAATTCTGCATTTTCCGTTAATATTTTTGTCAATTTTCGGTTTGATTTTTAGTCTCTGGTTTTCTGTCTCAGAGTATCGTGCGATACTTCTTAGAAATATCGTGCGATATACCTTTGTATAGCGGTGCGACACTTCACGCGAAAGAAGAATCGCCCGCCAGTACTGAGGTTTATCGCCTGTTATCGGGTGAAGTATCGCCCACCCATAGTGAGAAGTATCACGCGACTGAGAAATATTGCCCGACTATAGGAAACTGTATCGCGCGATACTGGTGAAGTCTGAGAAATATCGCCTGGTCTGACAGAGAATTGTGTTTCCAGTTTTCTTGCCTGAATTTGATTATTTTAGCTTGCTATTTTGTTTTGCTGTGTTTAGATAGGTCTAACCCACATCTTTCAGCTTAAATCTAGCAGTTTATTGCATGTTTACATTTAGATTTAGATTTTGCTAATTTTGTGGGTCTAACAAGTTGTGTTTGTAGGTGCTCTCATTTGCTTGAAAATTGCTAAAAATGCATGTCAAAGAGGGCTACTAAAAGTTTTTGCAGGGCTGCCCAAGTATAAAAATAAAATAAAAATTATTTCTTGCTTGTTTATTTACTTTCCTTTCAAGTGTGGCATTCACTAATTGTATTAGGAATCTTTAAAACCTTGTGAAAGAGATTTTGAGGTGGTAGGAGAAGTATGCTCTTCACCTTTAGGTGAACCAGAAAATCTTGACCCATCTTAAGGTTTTGGAAGCAAGGGAGTAATTGAATCTTTTTGCTTGATGTGTTTGGGAGAGATTTTTGAGATAGGGGAGTATGCTCTTCACCCTTGTGGTGGATCAAAAACCTTGAACCTCAAGAGTTGATCCATTTTGTTTAGTTTAGGAATCCTTTAGCAAGCCTGCTCTTGAGCAATCAAGAGGAACGACTCAAGTGGGGACAACTTTGTCATCATTTTCTTTGGTGGCAAGTGATTCCAACTCACTATAATCTCAAGGCTATCAAGGACACCAAAAACCTTGATAGACATAACACTTGTCTTCGTTTGATGTGAGTAGCTCATGGGATTGCGACCATGGGGAAAACATTGAACAAGAATGCTTAAGGTACTTTTGAGGCCGCGAGGTCCTAGTCCTTTATGAGGAGCAAGAGGGGTGTTGTGAACGGAAACCCTTATTAAGAACCATTAGATAGAAGCCACCTTCTTTTAGCCGCTTATCTTCTTAGTGCAAGGATTGATCCAAGTGGTTTACCCGGATCACCTTAAGATACTCACCATATGTGTCCCTTTGGTTGTGTCATTTGACATTTCCATGACAAAGCCAATATCTCTTGTGGGTAACCACTTGGTGTGAGGCAAGGGGGCATCAACTTGTGGGCTAAGTTGGTAAGTATTGAGCCTTGACTTTCTAGGATAGATTTTCTTGAAGTGTCTTCGATTGTGTGATACCAGTGCAAACGTTCTTACATACAAACAATCGGTAGCATTCATAAGGTGTTGTCTCAATTCTGATATCACAAGTGTTTATCTTGGCAAGGTTGCTTTTGCCCTTGTTTCAAGTGTTTGAGACCATGTTTTGATCCCTTACTGTTTGCAAACCTGTCAAAATTCTGCTAATATTATGACAGAAATCGAAAACATCAACCTTCAGACTGGAAATTTTGACCAAACAGACCCAAAAATGCAAATTTTGCACAAATCTGGTCAAGAATTAAATAATTCTGCAACAGTATCGCGCCCTGTAAAGCGAAGTATCGCGCGATACTTCGTGCTTGCTAGAAATATCGCCCTCTTTAAAGAGAAATATCGCGCGATAGTTCACCCTTGACGGACTATCGCCCGACCTTCCTGGAGTATATCACCCGCCAGTATTAAGAAGTATCGCCTGGCTTCGGGCGAAGTATCGCACGGTTATAGGTTTATTGCCCCAGTAGCCTGGAGTATATCGCCTGGTTTTTTTTTTGCCGTGCTTAAATTTTGGTCAGTTTTAGTTGCTGTTAATCAGGCTAGGTCTTAGAGCAGGCTCCTCACCCTAACGTTTGAGACTTGTCTTGACTCCAAATTTTTGGTTTTTAGTCCTTCAGGATAGCATCTTTTGATTTACGAAATCACTTTGGAGTAATTGTCAAGTTAGAAAGCCATTCTTGGTGCCAAGGTGCATCTTTAAAATTGTTAGCTACATTTTGGGAAGATTTTAGTACTCTTATTGTCCAAATCACTTTTATTTTCATCTCAATTTCAATTATCTTTTGGCCTAGCCCAACCTCCTGATTCAAAAGTGCAAGGGTAGTCACCCTTTGAATTGAAGCACCTCTTTGACAGTGTTGGTAAAGCCCTTTCTTTTCTTTTCATTTCTCTTTGGACAATAGATGACTTTGATTATCCTAGTTTGGCGTTGATACTTTGAAAGGTCACCTTATCATTGAGAGTATCTTTCTTTCATGTCAGTTATGACAAGGTACCAAGTTAATCAAGGGAAGCGACCCCTTGTTGCCTTTAGCTAGTTACCACCCGTCAAGACTCGTCGACAACCTAAGGGAAAAAGACCCCTTTTTTACCAATCTCCTAAGAGTGAATCTGAGGTTTGTTTTAATCCAGGAGCTAATCTTAGTGAAGTGAGCACCTCTTTTGTACCACTTTCATCAAGTATGGACATGAGTTACACTTTCACCGGACAACAAAGAGAAGCCATGAATCAAACTCTTGAGGATATCTTCCAACGACACAGAAGAGAGTATGGTGGTTCTTCTCATGCTAGTCCACCCAGGTCACCTCCCAACAACGCGAGATATTTTGATGCTCATCAACGAGCTGAAAGACATCATAAGCAAGCTCACTCAGATTCAGGGTCACAACACAAAGACCAGAACAACGAATCTAGTGATCACCACATCAACGCAGCTAATGCAATGAGGCATTCGAGACAAACCTCCCCACTTAAAGACACCTCTCGATATGCAAATACAAGATTGAGAAGCATTGAGAGAGAGAAGCAAGCCTACTTAGATGAACAGGCTGCTAAAAAGGAAAAATTCAGACAACTAGAGGAGGAGGAATGTGCATTATTGGATATACAGAAGAGAGTCACCCAAGAAGAAGAAGATAGACTCTATGCATAACTCCAAATCCGATTTAATGGGAGGGGAGCCAATAGTGGGACCAACTCACCCCCATCTACCCCTTCCCCTAGCCCTCGAAGAAGATCAAAGACTCCCTCACGATCCCCAAGTCCTAGAGGAAGAAGGGCTTCAAGATATGACCATCATAGGAGACAGTCGTCTCATAGACATTCAAAGCAACCCTCCCAATGAGCACATCATGGCTCACAACATGGAGGCAGTTATGCTAAATTTGATCATATGGACTTCATGACTATGCAACAAGAACCGTCCTTTCAAGCATATGTGGAGCAATATGTGGAACAAAACAAAGACCAATTCTTGGAAAGTCTTATCAACAAAGGCGCTAAAGTTCCATATAATTTTGATGTTCACCAAAAGATCAAGAAACATAATCCTTCAACTGATGAGGTGATCTTACAAATGCAAAAGGATATAGACAGGATGAAGGCTCCCAAGAGCACATTTCATTTGGACTCCATATGTCCTAACCCCATTGACAAAAGTGTGGTGATGGTAGAATTCCTTAAGAAAGTTGAGTTCCCAACATACGACAAATATGATGGCACTGGTGACCTTCACGACCATGTTCGACAGTTCTACATAATGAGCTTTTCCTTTCACCATGAAGACTCCTACTTGATGAGATTATTCCCAAGGAGTTTAAAAGGTCAAGCCATGGAGTGGTTCACCAACCTTTCCCCTCTAATAAAGACATTTAAAGAACTTGTCCAAAGATTTGTTCAGCATTTCACTTACAACTTATCGAGGTCAGTCACAATGCTTGATTTGTGTAAACTTAAACAAAATCAAGGAGAATCTTTTGTCACATTTTTACAACGATGGAGGCGATTGTGTTCGAAATACCCAAGGACAATCCCTGAAGAGGAGAGAATTGATATCATTGTGAATAATCTGATACCAGAACTACGATATGAAGTCAAGAAAATCCCATATAATTCTTTTGATACTATGGTAGAGGTGGCATGTCGCATTGAGGATGTCCTAAAAGAACAAGGAATTTTTGCTAAACCAACAAATAATAACAATAGCCAAAATAACAATACTAATGGTAACAAGGACAAAAAGAACTCCTATTGGAACAAAAACAAGCAAGTGGTCAACGACGGAGTTGTTGACTCATCTCAGGTAAAAAATGAAGGAGTTCTTAACCTCTCTCATGCAATTCAAGCTATGAAATTGCAAACGTCTTCAACACAACAAGACAAACTTAAGTATCAAAAGAGATCTAAAACGGAGAAAAGACAATTTACCAAATTAAAAGAATCTTACGCAGATGTTTTTAAGACATTAGTTGCTCATAATTTGGCGCACCCACAGGATCCTACAAAACATTGCATACCGGATCCTTTACCTCATTGGTGGGATGCTAAGGCTTTTTTTTCCATAATGGGATTGGACACGACATAAAAAATTGTTTTAAACTCAAGCATCTTGTCCAAGACCTTATTGAGAAAGGACAATTACAAGTGGATGGGTTAACCACTAATGCAGATCATAAAGCCTTTAAAGAGCCCTTGCCTAAATATGAGAAAGGAGAGAATTCTAACAATAAGAATGGCAAGGCGGCTATCAACTATACCTACACAAACGCAGAGAACATCATTAACATGCTTGAAGTTGTGGATGAGAGTGTCAACATGATTAGAGGGAAAGATCCCTATGGACATAATGTGGACTCAACTCCTATGACTGATGAAAGACCCGCTGTGGTGATAAGAGGTCCTCACTCACAAAGAATGCCCCAGTCCCTCAATGCTGTCACTAGGGGCCAGGCACAAGCACCCATTATCATTAGAGGTCCTAGCACTAGCAAGTCTAAACAGCCCGTGTCCAAAAGTGCTCCTCCCAAATCTGTCGTTGGTCCTGATTCCAATTATAATCTTATTGACCAGCTACAACGTACACCCGCGCAGATATCCATTTTTGAGCTTTTAGAATTATCTCCTAAGCACAAGCGCGTTCTCGAGGATGCTTTGCGAGTAGCCAATGTCCCTAACAAATTAGATATTGACCAATTCCAAAACATGGTCAACCATTTGGCTAGCCCTCATTACCTCACCTTCTCCGAAGAAGATGACAAATCCATCAGTCACCCACATAACTTGGCCTTACACATCGAAGTCATGATTCATAAAACCCGTGTTAGGCATGTACTGATAGATGGGGGTGCGGGGCTCAATATTTGTACCTTGAGTTTGTTACTAGCTCTAGGATATTCCAAGAACATCATTGACACAAAGAAAAGGATCACAATCAAAGCATATGATGAAGCAGAAAGAAGTTCTAAGGGATTGGCTGTTTTGCCTATTCGCATTGGTCCCGTAGAAAAAGATATCTTATTCCAAATTGTTGATGTTGGACCTCTAGCCTACAACATTTTGCTAGGTAGGCCATGGATTCACGAAATGCAAGCAGTCCCATCAACATATCACCAATGTGTTAAGTTTCCCCATAACGGTGTAGAAATTTGCATCCCTGGAGATAGTGCTTTATCAGTTAATAACATTTCTGCAGGATCACATGTACCTTTGAATAGGGAAGCTAACAATCCTAGTAGTTCACTTGAACAATGCAAGCAGAAGTTCAAGACCATGGATCTTGGGATGGGAGATTATAAAATGGATTCTTTTACAAACATGCCAATCTCTCCTAGGTCTTATGGGAGACCATCCCCAAATGTGAAGCCTTCGTCATCAGCAATGACATTATTTGGAAAATTTGTTGAGTCTTCGGTCCCCATTCAAGAAGAGAAAGAGGAAGTTGCTGTAAGGGACTGGATATATCACGAGGAGAAATACAAACATAACGAGAATTTTGCTCCTTCACCTGAAACTTATGGGAAAGGGTATACACTGGTTAAAAATATGGGATATTCGGGATATGGTCCCCTTAGTCATAGGCTGGACGCTAAAGCTGAGCCTCTTGATCATGCTCTTTTTGGATGAAAGAATAAGTCCATGGTTGGCTTAGGTTTTGAGAATAAGAAGAAGAAAGGTGTCCCTATCCCAGCTGCGACGGACAGTGACAGTGATGCAGATTATACGCCTGATCTTTCCAATCAACAAGATGTGTCTGATGATTGGGTGCCCTCAACAAATCTCCTTTGGGGAGATTCCACAAATTTGATGCTTGATAGTCCTACTATCCCAGCTGCGACAGATAGTGACTGTGTGACTGCTAGACCGACAAAGGAAAGTGTTACTGTCCTAGCTGCGATGGATAGTACCAATACTAGCACTAGAGAGGGGGAAACCCTTCCTAACCTTGAGGCTTCTACATCACGAGGCCTAAATGATGACTCAGAGATAGACTCCCATGAATATGAATGGGACTCACTTTCAGATGCAACAATTGATCTGGACGTAGATATTATCCATGCCTATAGTACCCAACCTGATGCGACTAACGATCCTAGTGTCGGACTAGAGGATTGCCCTCCTCAAATCGCCTTAGTGGACGACGCTTCGTTTGATAGGATGAGTCCTAATTCGGGTGTCTTAGGAGAAGACTTGATGAACTCTGATTATATGGTCACCAGAGATGACACCTTTCTCATAAACAACATTGAACCCACCATTGACTTACCCCTTGTTCACTTTGACCTAATTGACTGGTCTCAGTGCCATCAAGAGCCCACATTCCTCACCTTCCACAATGATTACGAAATTGCTTGCTATCTGAATGCTCTTGAACCTATGGCTTCTTCCACCAGTGAACCAACAACCAGCATGACAGAGCCTGATATTAAGTACCTCAGTCTCAAAATAAAAGAGAAATAGAAAAATAGGTCTGATGGCGAAAACTACTTTGTGGCGGTGTCAAAACCAAAAATAGTAAAAAGAAATGACGCATCCGAAGGTGAAAACCTCTTTGAGGCACCTAAGGATGGGGTACTTAATAACTTGCCGAGTTATTTCCAGGATAGATCATCAATATTGATTGAACCAACAAAGTCGGTCAATTTAAACACAGAAGAAAATCCTCAGATAGTCCATCTTGCTCAGTCTTTATCAGAGGAAGAGACCAAGGCATATGTACAGTTTTTACAGAAAAAAAAAAATTAATTTTGCATGGACCTCCTCAGACATGCCAGGGCTTGACATGAATCTCATAATGCATCACTTATCCATAGCTCCAGGAGTCAAGCCAGTAAAACAGAGATTAAGAAAAATGCATCTACATGTAGCTCTACTTGTCAAAGGGGAATTAGAAAAACTTTTGAGAGCTAGATTTATTAGAGCCATCGATTATGCAGAATGGATCTCAAACATAGTACCTGTCTCCAAACATGATGGGTCCATTCGTGTCTGCACAGATTTTAGAGATTTAAACAAAGCATGCCCAAAGGATGATTTTTCACTTCCAAACATTGACATGATAGTGGACATGACGGCGGGCTATGACATATATTCTCTAATGGATGGTTTCTCGGGATATAATCAAATCAAAATAGCTCCTGAAGACCAAGAGAAAACAGCATTCATATGTGCATGGGGAACCTATTGCTGGAACATCATGCCATTCGGGTTAAAGAATGCAGGAGCAACCTACCAAAGAGCTATGACGACTATCTTTCATGATATGATGCACAAAAATATGGAAGATTATGTGGATGATACCCTGGCAAAATCAAGAAAAAGGAACACACACCTCAATGATCTGGAAGTAATTCTAGATCGTATGGAACAATTTCAACTCAGATTGAATCCAAAGAAGTGCGCATTTGGCATCACCTCAGGCAAACTTTTAGGATTCATTATATCAGCAAAAGGTATCGAGGTTGACCCCGAAAAAGTCCAAGCAATCCTAGATATGCCACCTCCTCGGAATATCAGCCAAATGAGAAGTCTTCAGGGACGTCTTCAATCAATTAGGAGGTTTATTTCTCAGCTTGCAGATAGAGCGCAACCCTTCAACAAAACATTGCATAAGGGTGCTTCTTGTGTTTGGAACGAGGATTGTCAAAAGAGCCTAGATCAGATCAAACAATACTTGGCCAATCCTCCGATCCTAATGCCTCCTATTCCAGGGAAACCATTGATCATATATATTTCAGCTACAGACACTTCCCTGGGGGCATTATTGGCTCAATCAGATGATACTGGGAAAGAACAGGCCATCTACTATATCAGCCGTACTCTAGTCTCCTATGAGATCAATTACAATAATATTGAGAAGTCTTGTCTCGCGGTGGTGTTTGCTTCTCAAAAGTTGGGCCACTACATGCTTGCTCATACCATACATTTGGTTGCCAAAATTGATCCCCTTAAATACTTGCTTAGTAAGGCTGCCCTGACGGGTAGACTTGCTAAATGGATGATGGTCCTAACTGAATTTGACATAGAGTACGTTGAAAGGAAGGCAATAAAAGGGCAAGCTATTGCTGACCAATTAGCTGATTTTCCAATCGAGGATAGTATGCCAGTCCAAGTGGAATTCCCAGACGAACACATCTTGTATACAACTACTCGCACTTGGACAATGTTCTTTGATGGTACTCGCATGCAAAATAGATCAAGTGCTGGAGTGTTATTTGTTTCTCCACATGGGTACAACATTCCGAAGTCTTACAAACTATTATTCCCATGTACCAATAATATTGCAGAATATGAAGCTTTAACTAATGGCTTGAGAATGGCTATAGAATGGAACATCACAGAATTACATGTCTTTGGGGATTCCCAGTTAATCATCAACCAAGTCAATGAAGAGTATCAGACCAAGGATGACAAATTGATACCCTATAAAAAGATGGTTGATTCTTTGAGACGCTATTTCACCTTTGTGACGTTTCAACAGATCCCTAGAACAGAGAACAAAGCTGCAGATGCCATGGCCACATTAGCTTTACTTCTTCAGTTGGAGACACATGAATCCAGATTTGAATTCCTGGTGGAAGAGCTACACCATCCCATCTTTGACTCGTCTGACAGCCATGTCATTTATGCCATTATCACACATGAGTCTTCCCGATATGGTGCTATCTATTCATATCTTCATGATGGCATCATCCCTGACACATTCAATCGCTCCAAACGCCGAAACCTCATCCGTAACGCCTCTCGCCACACCCTCATCTCTAGTGATTTATATAGGAGGGGTTTAGATGGGACGCTCCTTAGGTGCTTGGAAAAGGAGGAATCCAACCAAGCGTTAGCTGACATCCACGAGGGCATTTGTGGTAGACATTCTAATGGTCTTGCCATGGCCTGAAGGTTGCTTAGGGCGGGATATTATTGGCCCACAATGCAGATAGATGCAGTCACCTTTGCTAAGTCATGTGAAAAATGTCAGAAACATGGCAACCTGATTCATGCTCCAAGTAGGGAGCTGATCCCTTCTATTTCTCATTGGCCATTTCAGCGCTGGGCCTTTGATCTGGTTGGGCAGATTCATCCCAACTCATCAGGTGGACACAAGTTTATTATTACTGCCACTGACTACTTCACAAAATGGGTGGAAGCTGTGCCACTTTCTGTTGCTTCAGGAAGGACCATTTCTTTATTCATCTTGAATCATATCATTTGCCGATTTGGAGTGCCTTCTAAGATCATTATTGACAATGGAGGTCAATTTAAGAATAAGGACCTAAAACACCTATGCAAAAAGTTTCAAATCAAGCAACATTGGTCCTCCATCTATTTTCCACAGGGAAACGGACAGGCAGAAGCTTCTAACAAAACCATTCTTAAGATTCTTCATAGAACAGTGCACAAGAATGGTAGGGATTGGCACTTACAAATCAATCCAGCACTATGGGCTTACAGAACAAGCATTCGCACACCTACAGGAGCCACTCCTTTTTCTCTCACCTATGGCGCTGAAGCGGTATTACCTTTAGAAGTCGAGATACCATCACTTAGAGTCTCACTCAAAAGTTTGATTACAGATGAGGATTACCGCGCCATGAGGTTACAGGAACTAGAACTCCTAGATGAGAAGCATAAAGCTTCCTTTGATCATATGAGAGTGTATCAGAAGCGTATGTCCAAGGCATTCAACAAGAAAGTTCGCCCTAGAGAATTTCAAATAGGTGATCTTGTTTTGCGAGAGAACCCTAAAAACCAACAAAACAGAGAGCAAAAGGGCAAGTTTGAACCTAATTGGCTTGGACCATATGTTATCACAGCTACTTTTGGTACTGGTGCGTATTTACTATCAGACCCTGATGGAGAACAGCTCCCTAATCCCATCAACATTGTACACCTCAAGAAGTTCTATCCTTGATGCCCATTTTGTCTGGGGGCATCTTTTGTACATACTTATAAAGTCCTAAAAAATACCAAAAAAATTATATATGATGCTGAAAAAAAATCCTAAAAAGCATATAAAGTCCTAAAAAAAAATAAAAAAATCACAAATTCAAAAAAAAAAAAAAAAGAAAGTGCCTTGGTGAAAACCTAGCAATAGGCGCCTTGGTAGCAAAAATCCAAAAAAATAAAAAAAAGAATCCAAGTGGTGAAAACCTAGAAATAGGCGCTACATGAGGCCTTTGCACTCCTATTTGTTAGCATATGTCCTTGACACTTAGCCCCTTCCCATCATGCCTTGACCTTATTTGACTTAGTCTGGAATTGGTCTTTATCTTTGTCTAGGGGGCATACCTGTTAGCATTGGTCCTTTAGGTGCGTTTGTCTCTTGGGGCATTTCACAACAGGTATTTTTCTACACCACCCCAAACAGTGTTTTTCAACACTACCCTTGCGTCGAGTGTTTCTTAACACTTATCAGATGTCTTGCCTATAGTCTAAGTATAATGCGATAGTGCTCATGTGCAGATATGATACTCAGAATTTGACTCTATGACCAACACACACGCACTTAAACAATCAACTCGATGACGATATGATGACTTTATTTTTCTTTGTGTGCTATCTATGAGGATCTCTTTGATGAGTGATCTCTCCCTGAGAAGTTTTCGATGATGCATAGCTAAGAAGACTGAGGGAATGAGAACATGTTTTCTTTTTTTATCTGCTTGTGGGTATATTTTGTTGATCTTAACTGTCATGAGCATTTATGCTGGTCCTACTTGACACTATGGATTGACAAGGTATTATCCTTGACTGTTTTGTGAGTGCATGCTTCTAGTTATCCTGACTTTCATGTGTCTTGATACAAGCATAATCTCGCCATATCAAAACTTAGGTGATCTCACTGCATTAGTCATCTGGACCTACATGTCTTTGATGCCTAGGTGAGATTTCTACATTTCTATCTGATAAAGATCATAGTTATGCTAGTGTGCATTGTATGATCTTACGACGCTACCAATAAACACTCGATGATGATAATTAGATGTCTATAGGTGTTGTGACCTTGCAAGTCAATCACTTTCATAGTAGCTTGCAGTTTTTAGGGTCATGTTAGATTAGTTTTGCATTTTACATATGGAGAGAGCTCTCCTTTTCATCCTACGTGGACCTGTCAATCGACTGTGCTCACCTTTTCTTCTTCTCGATCATATCTGTCACTCCTTGTCTTTTTCATCTCGAACCTGTTCTTGTTCATCACAAGGGGTTAATCATATCATCATATCTATATCAAAACTGTCATTTTTAAGAAACATGCGTTTATATCATACGTATGAGAATTAAACATACATCTATGAGAGAGAACATACATAAGCACATACATAAGCATTTTGAGCAAAATGACAAGACAATATACATAAACTGATACATCCATCACAAATGAGACAAATAAACATGATACATCGAACATCCAGTAATCTCATATACAATGTCATGATATACAATACAATATGAGATCCCAAAATCTGGATCAAAAGTCTCAAAATATGTCCAAAACATCTAAACCTAAGACTCGCTACCACCCTCGTGAGGAGCTCGTGGTGGTGGAGGAGGCATAGCTCTCCTATCGAGTACCACGTCTGATACCCCTTCCCGCTAAGAGTATGATGGTGCTCTCTCACCCTTTGGGACGGTCTGCAGATATAACCCGTGATAATAGGCTGCTCTCGCTGACTCTCGTCGGAGCTCTAGTGCCTTGGCCTATGCCATCACCTCACGACGTGCTATCTCTACCCTAAGATCAGATATCTGCTGATCTCGCTCTGCCCTCAGATCCAGTAGCTGCTGATCTCTCATGGCTATAGTAGTCCGGAGCTGTTGTATCTCTGCCTCCTGAGCCTGTATTTGGGCTCTCAGATCCTCTCCCCCCGCAGGCTGCTCCTGTTGTACCTCCGCCTGCCAGCGAGCTAGTCTCACCTCCTCCTCGGGTGTCGCTGATCGCTGTCCCCATGACCATTTTTGGCCACCTAATCTCGACCCCTCTCCTCTCTCCATCCTCCTCCCTCTCCCCCTCCTGCCATCTCCTCCATCTCCTCCATCCCCTCCCTCTCCTCCTCCCTCTCCTCCGTCCCCTCCGTCTCCTCCCTCTCCCCCGTCATCTCCTCTGTCTCCTCCTAGCACTGGTACCTGTGCATCAGGTACTATAAACTGAGGGAAGGGCACCCTCCGCCGCTCTGCTCTGTAGGCTCTATCAGCCCCTGCGTCTGCCATATCTGAGAAATACTCCTAGGGCTCACTCCTGATACCTGCTGTCTCTGCGACAGCCTACTGATAATCTAACATGGGTAGCCACCCATGTCCCTCCTCATCTCTGGCTCTGGCATAAGTGGTAGTCTTTGTCGAGACTCGCTGCTACCTCCCAAACTGCCACCATACCCGAGTAATGCAGAATCTCTCTACGATCTCTGCATACCGACCTACCAGTGGCCGACTGCATAGCATGTAGCTCAGCTCATCCGCTGCGTCTCCCCAAACCTCAACCTCCCTGTAGGGCCTCCATGTGAAGGAGGCTATCTCATCTAGAATGCGCCTGTAGTATGTCACATCCCCAGAATGGGCATGTGATATGAACCCGAGGTACCTGTAGATGTAGGGGTACCTCCTCTCCCTCGGCTGAACCCTGGGGCGCACCACAGTGATGTGTTCCCACACCCATACCTGTGCCAGGATGGCACCGCATGCCCATGTCCGACTGTCTCTGTAGACGATCTTGTGCAGCTCGTGGTACATCTCTGCCAATATGGCAGGACCCCATGCCATCCGTCGCAGTCTGCCAATCAAGTCCACTAGTAACCGAGCCCAACCGAGCAGGAATCCCTTCTGACTGCGGTCAGTCATCAGGATCTGCGAAATGATGGAAGCCACTATACATGGCACTGGGTAGTCTCTGCCAAAATCGTCTATTAGCCTCTCCCAGCTGATATGTCTATCCAGAATCGTGACATCCTGGAACATCTCCTGAACTAGGCGGCGCCCCTCAGTGGCATCCTGATCATAGTACACTTGTGCCAACAAATGAATCATGTCAGTTTTCATCATATGGAAACATTATATTTATGATTAAAACATGATTATACTCACTGGCTCGCCATGACATGGCACACGTAAGATCCTGTAGACGTCCTCTAAGGTGATCGACGCCTCTCCAGTAGGCAGGTGGAAGGTGTTGTGCTCACTATGTCATCTCTCGGCAAGAGCAGTCAACAACCCATGGTCCGCTCAGATATAGGGGTATCTCAACAGATACCAAAATCTCATCGCTCTGAGGTCGGCATTGCCTGGATCGTCTAGATCTCGGACACACCGCAACCTTGTCACCTTCGGTGCTCTGATGATGAGCACCGAAAAAACCTCCTGCAAGCTAAAACCAAGCCAGTTGTTAGCACATATCATGATGGATGTCCAAAAACTTAGTATAAAACATCCCAAAAATGTAACATTGTCTAGACCCATGTCATTTTTGCTCAAAAATGCATAAAAAATCAAAATTTCATGCTGGGCGATATTCTTTTTTGGAGAAGTATCGCGCGATACTTCTCCTTATAGCGGGGTGATAAACCTTATATCACACGATACTTCACCCAGTATCGTGCGATCTTTCACCGAGTATCGTGCGATACTGGTGCCTTAGGTCGCGCGCTACTTTGGGGACCCGCGAAGTATCGCGCGATACTTCTCCCCAAAATGCACAATACTTCTAAAGTATCACGCGATATTTCACCTAGGAAAAATTTTTGAAATTTGAAAAATTTGAAAAAATGTGCTAAACTAAGCTATTAAATGCAAAAAAATGACTAAAAAGCTCAAATTTTTTGAAAACATACCGGGGCAGGATAGTGTGGTGGCCGGTTGTGCAACCAGGCGCGCTCGAATCGATGCCTGTGGACGGGAACTCCAGCTTGCTGGGCCATTTTCTCTCTCTAAAGCTCTGAAATTCTCAAATCACTAAAAGACATGATTTTTGAAAATGACATTTTGACCCCTTTTATAGTCTTTTGACTTTTTGACCTCATTTTCAAAACACCTCAGAATTGCGTGAAAATTGCACCCCTAGCTAATTTCGACGTCCTGGATCCATTTTCGGACTTGAAATCAAAATTCGAGGTCATCTTGATAGTCAAAATTGCATTTCAAAATCTTCCCCCCTTCTGCGCAGTTGGCTGATCTTTTGAGGCCTAATCTTTCAGGGCATCGTCATTTCTTCATTTCCATGTCTTCCAACCTTCTAGTCTTTCATTCATATTCATTCCATTCCCTCATTTCTCACGTTTGACTGCATCTTTTCAGTCAGGCTGGGGCATGTTTTATTGCCTAATGGTTACCCTATTGACCTATACATTCGATTGTGATTTCATTCTGATTTGGTCAAATCTTTATCAATTTGCTGTCTCTCCTCTATCTGATTTTGATTTCGACTCCGAGGGGGCAGTATTTATGGGATTTTCATCCCTGATTTCCTTGATTCTCTTGATTCAGACATCTTTTGTGAGCTTTCGCTCAAATTTGAGATTCTTATCTCTTACTTTGAATGTGATCCCGAATCGACCTCATGTTCAAAGGCCTTTATTTATGCTTTGTCTAGATATGATCCCAAATCGACCTCATATCTGAGTTGTTTTGTGATCCCAGATCGATCTCACATTTCAACTTCATTCTTTGACTACATATGTTCCCAAATCGATCACACATTAGTCAAAGAGGGGCAAATGTATGCACCCAAAAATGGTCACCTAGACTTTGGGCCCCATTTATTCAATTTATCAACCCTGAATCATTTTGATCAATAATCAATATTTTTAACAATATCAATTTCTTGATCAAATCCTAATTTCGATCATATATTGGATTTTTATCCTTGGGCTAACCATTTATCCTAAGTCTTTATTTATTCAAAAAGAATATTTCCTCCCCTTTTAATAAATAAAAAGCCCCACCTTTTCCTCTTATCCTAAATTGCACAAATAAAGCATTATTCCTATTTTATAAAAAGGGAAAAAGCACTTTTTGTCTCACATGAGGCTCAAAAGTTAATATTTCACTCTCATTGGAGGATACTTGTGCACATGGATTGCTCCTCTTTCAACCTCCACCGCTGATTAAGACTTTTTGTCTCTTAATCTCAATGGTCCATTTCACCTCATTTCTTATAAAAGGAGAGCTCTCTCCTCCATTTGCATATCTCATATTTTTATGCTAATGTTATGCTGTAGGTTTTAGGAGTTTGAAGACATTGAAGACTTGTTGCTTTCATCATCTAGTTCATATTTGCTTTCATAGTTGCATAATAATGGCATTCTTAGTGTAGATTTCCCTTTATGCAATAGATTTAACTCATCTAGCTTAATAGGAAGGGTTGTAACACATTGTTATTTCTATTTCATAGCTTAGCTTGTACTTCCCTTTTCATAGCATAGCTTGCACATTTGCATTCTCATTCTTAGCTTGCATTGCATTGCATATTTGGATTCTTGGAGATATTGGCATTGTTGCCCTTGTCTTCACTTGAATCTCTCATTGTATGGTTGACTAGCAAGGTCACAAGCTTGTAGCTCTAGCTGAGAGCAAACACATCATAGTCCCTTGCAACTCCATACATAAAGAGCTATGAGCCGCTTTGTAAGGCCTCATTCTTGAGCAACTTTGCATGTAATGGTTCATATAAGTGCACCATTTTAGTGTGTACATTTGAAAAAATGTGCTAAACTAAGCTATTAAATATAAAAAAATGACTAAAAAGCTCGAGTTTTTCAAAAACATACCGGGGCAGGATAGTGTGGTGGCCGGTTGTGCAACCGAGCACGCTCGAATCGATGCCTGTGGATGGGAACTCCTACTTGCTGGGCCATTTTCTCTCTCTAAAGCTCTGAAATTCTCAAATCGCTAAAAGACAAATAATTTTTGAAAATGACATTTTGACCCCTTTTATAGTCTTTTGACTTTTTGACCTCATTTTCAAAACACCTCAGAATTGCGCAAAAATTGCACCCCTAGCTAATTTCGACGTCTTGGATCCATTTTCGGACTCAAAATTGAAATCCAAGGTCATCTTGATAGTCAAAATTATGTTTCAAAATCTTCCCCCCTTCTGCGCAGTTGGCTGATCTTTTGAGGCCTAATCTTTCAGGGCATCGTCATTTCTTCATTTCCATGTCTTCCAACCTTCTAGTCTTTCATTCATATTCATTTCATTCCCTCATTTCTCATGTTTGACTGCATCTTTTCAGTCAAGTTGGGGCATGTTTTATTGCCTAATGGTTACCCTATTGACCTATACATTCGATTGTGATTTCATTCTGATTTGGTCAAATCTTTATCAATTTGTTGTCTCTCCTCTATCTGATTTCGATTTTGACTCCGAGGGGGCAATATTTATGGGATTCTCATCCCTGATTTCCTTGATTCTCTTGATTCAGACATCTTTTGTGAGCTTTCGCTCAAATTTGAGATTCTTATCTCTTACTTTGAATGTGATCCCGAATCGACCTCATGTTCAAAGGCCTTTGTTTATGCTTTGTCTAGATATGATCCCAAATCGACCTCATATCTGAGTTGTTTTGTGATCCCAGATCGATCTCACATTTTAACTTCATTCTTTGACTACATATGTTCCCAAATCGATCACACATTATTCAAAGAGGGGCAAATGTATGCACCCAAAAATGGTCACCTAGACTTTGGGCCCCATTTATTCAATTTATCAACCCTGAATCATTTTGATCAATAATCAATATTTTTAACAATATCAATTTCTTGATCAAATCCTAATTTTGATCATATATTGGATTTTTATCCTTGGGCTAACCATTTATCCTAAGTCTTTATTTATTCAAAAGGAATATTTCCTCCCCTTTTAATAAATAAAAAGCCCCACCTTTTCCTCTTATCCTAAGTTGCACAAATAAAGCATTATTCTTATTTTATAAAAAGGGAAAAAGCATTTTTTATCTCACATGAGGCTCAAAAGTCAACATTTCACTCTCATTGGAGGATACTTGTGCACATGGATTGCTCCTCTTTCAACCTCCACCGCTGATTAAGATTTTTTGCCTCTTAATCTCAATGGTCCATTTCACCTCATTTCTTATAAAAGGAGAGCTCTCTCCTCCATTTGCATATCTCATGTTTTTATGCTAATGTTATGCTGCAGGTTTTAGGAGTTTGAAGACATTGAAGACTTGTTGCTTTCATCATCTAGTTCATATTTGCTTTCATAGTTGCATAATAATGGCATTCTTAGTGTAGATTTCCCTTTATGCAATAGATTTAACTCATCTAGCTTAATAGGAAGGGTTGTAACACATTGTTATTTCCATTTCATAGCTTAGCTTGTACTTCCCTTTTCATAGCATAGCTTGCACATTTGCATTCTCATTCTTAGCTTGCATTGCATTGCATATTTGGATTCTTGGAGATATTGGCATTGTTGCCCTTGTCTTCACTTGAATCTCTCATTGTATGGTTGACTAGCAAGGTCACAAGCTTGTAGCTCTAGCTGAGAGCAAACACATCATAGTCCCTTGCAACTCCATGCATAAAGAGCTATGAGCCACTTTGTGAGGCCTCATTCTTGAGCAACCTTGCATGTAATGGTTCATAGAAGTGCACCATTTTAGTGTGTACAGGTCCTACTAGGCATGCCAAAATGTGTGCAAGGACAAGTGTAAGTTCCCAAAAGGAATGTAATTATAAATTAAAACATTCAAAATACATTAATCATTTCAACATCTAGATTAGATAATGAAAAAAGAGCATAAATACAATAAAATAGTGAATGAAAACCTCACAAACCCAAATCAAGAGCTCCCTTTATTGTGTAAATTTGTCCAAGTTATTTGATAAGTGCTCAATAGTTTCTCAAGTTTCAAGTAATTTGAATTTTTTTTGGCATTGGGATGACATGGATGCAAGTGATTGGTATTCAAAATAAAATGATAACTTTACTTTAAAGGTGGATGATTTGTGAGAGATCAAGCTCTCAATTTATAGGCTTGAGGAGAAATGAATGGATGCTTGGGATTGGATGATTATCAAGGGTTGAGATGCTCTTTGGGGGAAGTACATGGATAATGATTTCTTAAACCCATATCATTGTGACAAGTGTCAAAATGGGAAGGGTTGATAGGACATTGGGGGTTGGAGTAGATATGTCATAAAGACATCTTTTTTCTCACACCCCAAGAGGACAAGTTTGGGTAACGTGATAATTTTGAGGATTGTGGGAGAAGGTTGGAGAATGGGAAGTGTGTTAGAGGATGTGAAAAAGAAATTAAGTATTCTTTTGGAAGGGACAAGTGTTTAAGAGACCCATGTGGGTCCTTACACATGTGGTTGGGGATTGAGATTGATGTGAGAAGAGTTGACTTGAGTGACTAATCCCAATTGACTAGAAATGTGCAAATGATTAGGGAGAGGATTAGGTGGGATATTAAGATTAATTAGTAGACAAGTGGAATAGGTTAGGAGGATTTGATAGGAGGAGAGTGAATGAGTGGAGGGTTAATCAAGTAAATGAATGTATTTACTTAATTAAGCGAGCATTAACACGTGCAAGTGAAATTGTTGGGAGCCATGTGCTTAAATAGGATTATTTAATTACAAGTTGAGGAAATTTTGAGAAATATGAATTAATTTAAATATATTAGTGTATTTATTTAAATTAATAGAAAATGAGGGATTAATTAATTAAATGGTAATGGGTTCCTATTTAATCAAGTGAACTATAGCTAATTAATTAAATTAACTTGGCTAGAAGGCTAGCATTAACTAATTAAATAATACATAATTATTTAATCAATAATGCGAGCAAGAAGACTAAATTTAATTAAAATTGTTAATCAAATTTAGGTGTCTCCAGTAACATTCCAACAAAATATTCTCTACATGATACAAAAGCAAATATACAAAAAGATGGTGTAGGTACTATGTACCACCCTATATAAGTACTATACACTACACTACACAGGTACCAAAAAGTAAATTTTTAAAATTATTTTGCCAATTTTTTTGTAAAAAACTATATTCATGTATTTTTTTAATAATAAAAGTATTTTGCAAAAAACATTTACTAAAAGACTTATACACAAAACAAGATGAAGTTGTACAAAGATACATCCATATGAAGTTTCATAAGACCCAACCAAGAAGGGGTCAAAAAACCCTAAAAAAATTTGGAACTCAAATGCAAAGTACCTTATATGAAAATATGGACTCTTGACCTTTTTGAGTGCAAGCATGATGTTTGTTGTGCTCCATCAAGATCATTTTTTTGTCTTGTGCCCTTGAAACTCTTAAAATCAAGCCTAGAAGGGAGAGATTTTGCAAGTATGTTTTGATACCATGTTGGAAACAACCAATATCCATTGCAAATAAAAATACTCTACACAATCCTTGACAATATGTAAAATAAGACACATTATAATAAATTGCCACAAATGTACATAAAGGTGCCTTGCATATAAGGGAAACCATGAAGAGGTGAGAAGGTAAAAGTGAAACTATGACTACCCCATCAAGTATGCAACAAGTGTAGGACTCTATGAACAAGTGTTGGGAGACTTCATGAGTGTACATGGGGTGAGACAAGAATATTTATGATCTCCCATAAGGTGAGTTGAGAACATGTTAACATGAACTTAAACATAGTGTGAATGGAAATCAAACTAAGCAGACCAAAATAAAAGTAGTTAGGTAAAACACTTTTTCATACTAGCTAAAAAGGATACTTCACCAAAAGATGATAATTCACCATAAAATAGAAGAGAACCAAAAAACAAAGTTGCCAATATTTGGGAATAACTTTGTTAAAGCCTTGAAACACATCTTTGTACTAGAACCAAATTAGAGAAGGAAGGCCATTAAAAATGATCAATCCAAACTCTAATTTTGTAGGAACCTTGATTGATGATGATCTAATGTGGTATATAAAAATATCCCAAATTATGATAAGGAATAGCAAGAGATAAATGATTAACTTTTATGCAATTATAGATCTCTTAAGATTTCTATAAAAAAGTGTTAAGAGTTCAAAAAAATACTATAATAATAGGAAATAGTCAAACAATTTGACCACAAATTTAGAGCAATGAGAAAAATGGAAGAACCATTAGTAAATAAATAAATAATTGAGTAGTTTGTATCAAAAATACTACTAGACATTGGAACTACATTGAATGGAAATTTTTGACACATACTGTAGTGTAATATAATAAGATATATGATAGAATCACACCCTTAGAAAAGAAATCAAGACAAAATAAATATTAAGCATCACTAGATCTATAAGGAAGTTAAGTAGACTTCATACACTAACCTCGAGGAGACGATATTGTAAAATTATTCTCAGATCTTCATAATAGTTTCAAAAACTTAATTGAAACAACATAAATAATATGCATACCAAAACATAGTGATCTAGCTGGGGAAGGTCCTTGTAGGAGAAAAACCTCACACTCCAAAAGTTTCCCAATATAGAACTAAAAAATCAATAACATATTATAATATACTTGCTGAGAAATCTTCTCTTAGGAGTATCACCAACTAGATATCTAGAGGTAATTGAATAGCTATAAGACTCTTATACTCATGCTCCATCTCACACACCTAATGTATAGGAGATACAACACAATAAATTATAAAGCGATATTAAAAAACCATGGGCTAAAAAACCACTAAAAACACTTATAAAGTGTAGCCCATATCATCGTCAATCAAAGGTTCCCTGTGATGCACCAATGCATGCACCAACATGTGTAACTCCCTTTTACAACTCATTTATGTATTCATCACAATTTTACATTTCCTATTTCAGGAGACCTAGCTTCTAGAGGCCATATTTTTGGAATTGGGTGTTTTATTGACGATCTATTTAAAGCACCAGAAACATCATTTACTCAAATTTTTGGCATATTTTGGAGCCTCTAAAGCCTCCAAAATTGAATTCAAATTTGTTTTGGTGATTTCTAAACCACAAACACTTTAATATCTTCAAAAGTGGATGCGATCTTGAAACACAAATTTATTGCCATGCTTATATAGCCCATTTGAAATGTTTGGGAAAGAATAGTGAAAATAAATGCTCAAATAAAAAAACTTACTAAAAATAGTAACCCTATGTAAGGTTGAGACACAATTTCCTAACAATATCCATCCATCACATTGCAAAAAGAAAGGGCATGAAGATGCAAAATATTGGAAATTGCATCCTGATCAGAAGTTGAAATGGTTCAAGGATCAAAAGGGTAAGCAAAAGACCACAACTATCATGCAAGACCTTGGTTCAGAATATGGCGATGAATCCAAGATCCTAATTGTGGGTATTAAAGGTAATTTTCTTATTGCTAGTACTAGTTCTCATGATCCTTCTGTAGAGTGTAATGAAGTCCCTGTCAAAAGAAAAATGAAGTAATTATTTCACATAAAGACTATTGTAAAACAAAGTATAATTGTTACACTCATAGATAGTGGATCACAAGTAAATTTAATCTCTGAACAAGTTGTTAGGAAACTGGGATTAAAGACAACACCTCATCCTAAGCCATATCCATTGGGTTGGGTGAATGATAATTCTCGGTTACAAGTGTCAAGACAATGTAAACTTCGATTTGCAATCACATCTAAGTTTGTAGATGAGGTAGAGTTAGATGTAGTTCCACTTGGCATTTGTGGGATGGTTTTGGGAATTCCTTATTTATATGATAGAAAGGTCATTTTATACAAGGAACATAACATGTATCATTTTTTTAAGGATGGAATAGAATACATGGTGAAAGCTCATCGCATGCAGAATGATATATTTTATGAACACGGGGCATGTGAAGATGACAGTAATGTAAGCAATAGATTAACCCTTATGTCTGTAATAGATAGTGATACTAAGCATGATGATTCCAATCATGATAAGGTCTCATAGATATCACAATATGAGGATTAGTTGCAAGAAGAGTCAAGCCTTTAGCCAACAATGGTAAAAGAGGGTTTGAATGATTCATTTTCTAACAATGTTCTTGTTCAAGAGATCCAGAATGTTGATACTTTTTCTTCTGCATCATTTTATTCAGTCTTATTATTTATTATTATGTTAGTTAGTTGTATGTAGATGGTGGATGTGACAATTAATATTTTTGAAAATACAATTGATTGTATCAGCAATGCTATATGATTTTTCATCTTGTTTGTGATGAGTCAGATCAAAATTTCAACAGGAAGGACAAATGATACTGGGCAAGTGAGGCAACAATGTCATCACTTAAATGTCATATAAAACAAGACTTTTGGTGGTGCAAAAGCTACTCGATTGGGAGGAATAATATAGGAGGATCCATAAAACCTTACAAATTTCATAGTCTCATAATCCAACAGAACATGCATCATCAAAAAGAGCTTGTTGACATGACCCTAGTACAACTTGAACCGCGTCAAAAGGAGGTTGTATGTAGGAGTTATGCTTTGTAAAAAATTTATCAACACATGGTCACATGAAAAAAATGATGATCATAGAATATTTCTCTACTAGTTCAATCACGTAGAGCTCGACGAGAGATTTTTGACGCATTTTGAACAAACCAAATCCGAGTCCGTATATGGAAGTTATGACAGATCAAAGTTTTGGTCAAACTTAGTCAAAATGATGACATGGCTTGATACTTGGAAGTTGACTGGATGTTGACATGGTAAGTGTAGGTGATGTGGCAAAATTGTGGATCCCCCTAAATTCATGTACCACAACACCATGCTTTATTTTTGAGCAATAAAGTGGTGGAGGTTTATTTTATTTCATAAAATCCATTTTTGTGGGATTCCAAGCAGATTTTGTGGGATCCAAAGATTTTATGGGATTTAAAGGCAAAACTCCTAAAAATTAACAAAACAATAACTAACCCATTTTAAAAAAATTATATCTTTAATAACCTTTAATGGTTATTAGATAAAAGACAAAAATCTAATAAATAAATAAAAACTCCCAAACCAATATAACATGTGAATGGAAAATGATAAGGGCTTAAAAAACAAATTAAAATAGTTTTTAATGGGGATTGTTATTATTTTATTTGTGAAATAAGGGAAATTGGTTGTAAGGGGGTTATATTGTTGTTTTGATGGTTAGGCCTTATTATGGCATATTTTTATGTATAGGGGGGGGGAGGTAAAGGTGTTTGATTTGGCATTGAAGTAATTTTTGATAATAAATTATTTTTGAGATAATTAGTCATGTAGGAGGATTTTTTCCAAGCACAAAGACATTGGCATCTATAATATTTTCCTTTGTAATTGGGTTATGAGGCAAAATTGAAGCCTAGCCTAAGAAGGATAGTACAAGGTTGTCTTAGGTGCAAACAGAGACTGTGAGAAATTATGGTGCAAGACTAAAGCTTGAGTGATCTACAGAAGTCTTAATTGCTTAGTATCATTAATAAAGTGGTTCCTCATTGAGAAGTGAACCCAGAGACATAGCTCAAATTGAGTGAACTCTATTATTAAGCTCGTGATCTCTATTCTTTTCTTCTATCTTATAATTCTCTTTAGTATTTGACTCTTTGAGTTTTCTAATTATAACATTTAAGTAATTAGTTTATGTCTCATTAATTTGGACAAAGAATTAATTGAATTCTATTTCCTATAATTTCAATGGTTTAAATACATAATTGCATAATTCTATTAGAACGAGAAAAATTTGTAATTAGGAGTTAATTATAATTATTTTGTAAACTTCTAATTTCATATCATTGAACAAGCCTGAATTTGATATAGGGTTATCTCAATTGCATATTTTTATCCTCTAAATTGAATGGAAATTTAAACAAATTAATCTGGGATGCTAATTTGATCACTAGTTTCATAATAGCTCTCACCAATCTAACCAAAAAGATGGGAAACATTTCATACTTGTCTTGGAAAATTTGCATGTTTCGTTCTTTCTAGATTTCCCACACAATAGTTGTTAGGAATAAGGTGTCTCAACCTTGGATAATTCCTATTCTTATTATTTGTTTTGTAAATGTATTTTTTGCAAATAATGTAATTAAGTGTGAGTGTACATGTCTAGTTGGCATGTTGATGTGTCACTCCACTTGATGTGTCGGCATCTTGTGCGTAAGGAGATCATGACTGAAACGGTCATGATAGATTCCTACGATGCGTAAGAACTATTTAAGGAATGTGCTATGACAGGTGTAAGAGCATCTTATGACTTGGGCCTATTTGGGCACCCAAGAAGAAGTGGTTGGTGTGTGTAAGAGAATATGCCAAAAATAGGTTGGTATGACAGATTCTCTTACACTTCTCTTGTGACCATTATTTTTGGTGGATTCTATGACAAGCTGTCATAGTCTATTCTAGGGATGGACGCCTATTCTTGGGATTGCATGTAACAACTATGTACATGTGGCTTTGTGCATGGGTCTTGGTGGTTGTGCCTATTTTTGGGTCCAGAGGAGTCTATATATATGATGTTGCTCCTATGGGAGGATATAACAGAAGTTTAAGTCTTGTTTGCTTTGTCTCTCATCTCCTGAAAGAACTTGCATTGCAAGTGTATTGTAATCTTTGTGTTGATTGTGCAGGTTTTGGAGTGCTGGGGTTTTTTACCGAAAGGTTTTCCCCAGGGTATATCATTGTGTCATTCTCTATTTTTCTGTATGCATTGTATGTGGTTGCAATATCTTTGTTAAAGTAGTTAACGAATCTGAAATTGTAAGGATTTATAAGAATTTGCACAATACTCTCCTATAGAGATTAGCGTAGGAAGCTGTTTCCACACCTGAGTTTCCTTACAATAGTAGATGGGGAAATCTTCCATATCCCAGAAAATATTGACTTAGAATTTAGAATAGACCAACTTTGTCCTAGCTCCCGCAAGGTCCAAGGAAGTGGGATTTTCCATTTTAACCACTTCAGCTCAAACTTCCAACAATCCTGAGAGAAATCAAAATTTAGCAATTAATGATCTAAGGAATCCTCTTCCTTATTGCATAAGAATTATTTGAAGGGGTGCACAAAACCTATCCTCTTCATCCTATCTCTTGTAAGTATTCTTCCTCTAAAATCCAACCACATAAATGCTCCAACCTTGGGGAGGTTATGTCTGTTCGAGTATAATAGCCTTGGATAGTTGTCCATGCTTCTCTCACTTTCAAGAATTGAATATCCTTGTTTTACAAAATACTCTCCACTTTAGAGCAACACCAAATAACCTAATCATTTTCCTTCGACAAAAAAATGGTCTAGATGAAAATATTTGCCAAATTTGATGCTCATATTTATCACTTACATTAAGCTCATTTACATTCTTCCACTTCAAATCAGTACCTGTAGGACCCCTCCATTTTCCGCATCATGGTAAAAACACTCTGGTAAGAATTCTCATTGTCTTTTGCAATTTTCCTTAAATTTATATGTGGGCTTTACTCAGAATCATCATGGTACTTTATTTTTATGCAACAGACTAAGGAATTGAGACCCTTATAATGATTCTTCAATTATGTTTTCAGTACACTCTAGACTATATGTGTGTTTATTCTAGCAATGACATTAAGGTATTTTATCCTGATTATAATCACAAGACATTGCTATGACATTGAAATGATGAATTGGATTATTTAATTATGTATGATAGACACGTTGAAAATTATGTGATTAGTATGTGAGCTATATAGCTAGGGCAATTATGAATGTGTTCCTAATTCGAAAAGATAACATGTAGGAAAGCAAGATTTAGATTTATTGATGTTAGAATGCACATGCAGTTAAGAATTACTTTTGAATATGAGATTAAATATATATTTTCTTAGAAATGATTGTGCAATTTGGAATTGTTAGCTTAGGAGATGATGTTGCGTTATTGTGTCATGAATGGATGAATAGATAGAGGATATACTATTCAGAAGTTAATTGAATGTGACGTCGTTCTGCACATCTTGATTATGTTATTATCATTACCAGAGTTACTAATGCTTGTCTAATGAGTGCAGGTACTAACCATGGTTTTGGGGGAGTCAAGCCAACATCTGTTTGTGACACCAAGGTCGCGTCCCGATGGGATATAGGACCTTCTTGTGTTGTGATGTTCATTTCGTAATGTATGTAGGTTTGTGTGTATTTAGGGAGTAAGATGTTTTATGTAATTAAAATTGGTTAATAGATATTGTCAAGTGTGATTGTAATGTGTAGAGGTGTCAATCGACACATGTGCAATGTTTTATGTGTTGGCAATGATCCACATGGAAGGAATTCATGTCACCTTCCTAGCCTAGTATTAGGTGGCCCAACCTTCTTCATAAGCTTGGTAAGTGCACCCATGAGATGGTCCCAATTCTTGGACTTTGAATTTCGAAGTTCACCTTGTAGGGAGGTTTTAAGGGGTCAGATAGGCACCTAGGGAGATATTTTGCATGAATAGGGAAGGTCCATGGGTTATACCTATGGGTAAGGGACCCTTTTGACCATAGGACACCCTAGGAGCACCTTGGGAAGCCCTCCAAAAGTGACATGTTGTAAAGTGGCGAAAATCCTAAGTCACATAGGTACCCTTGAGTCAAAAGCTTACAATTCACTCTTTCCCACTCACCTTCTAGAGTTTTCATGGAAGACCTTGGATAGAACACCCAATAGGAACCTTCCAACTCTTCCATGGGCATGGGAGAGTGTGTAGAGGGTATTTTAGAGGGAGGTTTAGCTTTGGGCTCCCCAAGGACCCACTCTCCAACTTTGGAGACAACTAGGAGTTTGGAGAAAGTTAGAGCTTGGTTGAAGAAGAAGAGGACTCCACATTCATTATGCATTTTACTTGCAGCAAGGTTAGTGAATCCTTCTCTCCTATGCAATATGGTTTTATAATGGAATGAATAAGAGGAGTGCTTATGCATCTTGTGGTAGTGTATGTAGTGTAGTGTTGTGGATTTCATGCTCTCTGGAGCTTGTGGATTCTTCATGTGTTTGTGTTTATTACTTGCACTTGAGTTTTGATTTTGGGTTGAGCAAGAACCCACTCACTTGTTGAAGGCTTGAGAATGAGCCTCTTATGGAAGCCATGTATGTGAAAGTTTCATTAAAGAGCCTCTCTTGTGTATATGTGAAGTTTATCTTTGTGGCTGTGTGTGTGTTGAGAGAATGCATATGTGAATGGATATGTAATGTTGTTTGTGTGTCTTCCCGTTGGCTTGAACTCCCCTTGCTCGGGGGTGGTCCATGTAATGGGCCTATGGAAGGGAGGAGAGTGCCATGGTTGTCTTGGGTTTCTTGTGTTTTGTTTTATTGCAGGATTTTGGAGCCATGAAGCCTTTTTGGTTGGAGATTAAACCTTGTGAAGATTTGAGATGTTATCTTTTTTTTTTATGTTGGAGTACTTTGTATTGTGTATGAAATCTTGAAAGGAGATCTTGTGTCATCCATGAGCTTGAGAACTTTGTGATGGAGATTCACTCTCCAAGTCTTGCATTAAAACAAGTGTTGATGAAATGCAATGTGAGAAAGTGCATGTAAATTTTGTTAAAAGATTCATTCATGTTATGGCAAAATCTTGTTCTTGTGAAAAAGAAAAGATTATTGAGCTTTCATTATATTTTAAATCTTGTATTTGAAGTAAATGAATTGAATTCCATAGTAAATAAATCTCTGTTTCATATCCTTGTATCCATGCAACATATTGTGCTCTTGACTTGTTATTTGAGTGAGAAAAATCTAAGTTAAGTATGCAATCAAAAATGAAATTTTAGATCTTTAGAATAATCTAAAAAGAAACTAAAAATCCACTTCTAAAATTAAACACTTTATCAAATTTAAATCAAGTTGATATATTAGCCTTATTGCAAAAAATGACATTCAAAATAAGTTGTTTGAGCATTTAGCTCTCTGGAATTTGTATGAAGGAGGAAAATATCCTCTTACCACAGAGAATATTCTCCTCCTCCTTTTAACAACAAAGGCTAATGAGGTTTATTATACTAACCTACATTTTAAATCAATTCTATAATGATTAAAATAAACCTTACAAAAAAAAAACTATAAAATTCCATCACCCACTTGTAGTGGACCCCACCAAGGCCTCTCCTAGGCGCAGGTGATGTACAAAGGGAAGGTTATATAATTAATTTTCTAGTCTCATCAACCCCTACGTTGGTCTTTGGCTAAGACAATATCATCTAATAAAAGAATTATACACTTTCCTTTCATTGGCCCTTATAACTTAGCAATAAGTGATGTCAGGACATATGAAATCTTGTGAAGGCTTCTTCCATGCGTACTTGGTTGGCTGGAAAGTCTGACATGTACCCATCCCTTGAAGGGCGCACCTCCCCTTGCTTTTGTCTTGGAGGAAACCAAAGACCTTCATTTATATGTTAGTTTGATATGTTATGGAGGGGAAGGTATTATATGATTCCTAATGCATATAAATCTGTTTCCTACTCCCAAAAGTGGCGCCACTTTTTGGTGGGCTTTTCAACCCTCTTAAAAAGTGCGCCCAATCATGTTAGCTGTCATGTTTCCTAGTACATGTGTCTAGGGGAGGAAGCTAGGCATAGGGTGAAGTGTGGACATGTGTAGAAGGGATAGGTTAGGAGGTAGGGAATGTTAGGAGATGGGTAGATTAGTGTTTAGTTAGGATGAATATTATTCTGCTTAGATAAATTTAAATTTTGTAAATAATTTGCATTAACAATAGGATATTGTTATGAGATTTATTTTGTATAATTTAGTTGTTAGTTTTTTTTAGTTGATTGGAGTATTACTTAATATATTAGGTATTACTAATTAAATATATGATAATTTAATAATTAATTAATATTTGATTTAATTGGTATCATTTAGTAATTATTTATTAATTAATATATTTATTTATTATTTAATTATTATTAATTATTGAATATAATATCCAATGATATTAGAAATTTGATAATTAATTTATAATCATATTAATGAACTAGTGCACTTGGACAAGTCTTGTATAAGTTCAATCATTATATAATAAGAGGTTATAACCCATCATATTATGGATCCGAATACCACATCCTTATTATTTTGATTAATAAGACGACATTAATTTGATCGTATGGAATTTGATAACCCATATTTATAAAGACATTATCTAAAGATTATCCTTGACAACGTTCTTTTAACCCTAGAAACTTTTGTGATTTCTTAAACAATGAAAAGTACGTAAATTCAAATAACGAAACCTCCTAGCTTGTAAACCCACTTGGCATATCGTGCTTAGTCTAAGTGTAACTCTAGATTGGACTTATTGTTGATATGTTAGACACAATTATGTAATCAGTGGATTATTAAGTAAAAGAGTTTTTGGTCAGAATGGGTAGGATTGGAAGATGGTAGGTTTTTCTCTTAGATCTGATAAGTTGAGTGTTTTAGTTAATCATAGTTCCGGTTCCCTAAGATGTAATTAATATAAGAGCTATTGATACAGCTTAACCCTTGAGTTATATAGATAGGATATCTTATATCATTGGTAAACCTTAGTCAGTATATGTCATCAAAGGTAATTCATGATTTGGATAAGAACCTTGTCTAGCTATTAATCAGATACAAAACATCACATTAACATATGATCCTATATTGCATCCTAGACATGACTTGATAGGGTGTCCTGTTTGTGAATAGTTTAATTCTAGTTAAGTCTTTTGTAAAGGGTCACTCCATTAAGACAAGCAGTGGTTATGTTATCCTGATAGAATTCTTGATTAGACCTCGTTGTCAATACCAATTGCTAATCGCGAATCGATCTTTCAGTCCCTATTGAACTTAGGGCAATCCCCTCCGTCTTAATTAAAGTTCCCTTTGTCTTGACTGTATTCTAGTGTCCTTGGAGACCATCTTGGATAACAAATTGTTTAATTGATGTCTTGAGATACGTTGCCAAAGGTTACCCCATTAATCAGCAACATTGAATTAGACTTAACTAATCATTTAAAAAAAAAATTGGTGTGTTTTTAGTGTGTTTTTGATGGGCATGACACTTGGTATCAGAGCACTGGGTTCAACCCTAGGAACCTATGTGCCATTACGCTTTGCGAGGTAAGTGTCCACGTTATGGTAAAAATGTACTTTTGAGATATGGTAGATGATTAGGAAAGTAGGTGAGGATGTCGATATCCTCAACTCGAGAGGGTGCAAAAGAATGAACTAAAAAGTTCCAGTGAGGTCAAGGAGCCCTTTCAGATAACCACCTACCTAAGACCCATAGTTTAAAAAGCTACCTGCCTAGGGTCTAGGGCTTTATAGTAAATACAGTTAGTATGCAAGGAAAATCAACTAGTCATTCAAGGAGAATTTAACGGAGAAATTATTAATTATGAAGTTGAGTAATTCTTAATAATAGAATTAATTAAAATAAAATCCCAAAAGGGGTAAATACAAAACCAATACACATGTTGCCTTGGTAGACCTGATAAAGTAAACATTAATCCGCCACTTAGCGAAGTATTATTATACATTAAGTGGACTATTAATGTAATGACATCTAATGATTAATCCGTGCCAAGTAGTTAGTTAAGCCTAATGGTGATATTAGAATAACATTACTTTCTCTACAAAGGTGTAATATGGGATTAACCTTATATATTTCTTGGTATTAAAATAAAAATTATTGAGGAAGGTAGAGTTATTTAAATGATAATACTACAAATTGCTACTAAACTAAAGTAAAATAGGGAATCGATATGTTACGAATTTAAAGATGGGCAAGTATGGTTCTATGGTTAATTATATAGTACCCATAATAAAGATACAATATGGTCTAATCAAACTATACGAGACTTCAAATATTGATAAATAGGATATTAGCTAGTGGGAGAACGTTAATGTATCCAATTAGTCATTGGATACTATAAATTAAATTATGAAGAATTAATTATTGTTTGCCTACGTATCAAGAGAATCATTATTTTAATCAGAGTCTAATGACAACAAACCTAGTCTTATATAAGCAATTATCTCATCGACAATTATTGGATTAATTGAAATACTAATACCCGAACTATCTAAGTGATGGATAACCATAGGAATCGAATAAATGATGGATTGAATATGGGACGTTACTAACCTTTAGACCCTAGTTATAACCTTATCAACTTAATAAGTAAATTAGTAACTAAACATTGTGTATAAGGGACGTTGCCATGTGGCATGATTTTCCCTCTGAATACTTGCTGATGTAAACTTTAGATAGTTGTTACCTAATAACTTGCTAACTTTTTCTCTAAGGTAATTGGCATTTTGTTAAAATTTGAAAATGTTCTCTCATCAGATGATAAATTGCTTGCACCTAGCTTATTAAGAATTGAAAATGTAAATGCATAGAGTAGACACGATTAACAAATGGTACAATGCTTCTTAATTAGAATGTTGAAATTTGTCCTTGTTTCAATTATTGATCTTAGGAGATGTAAATGTGTTGGAAGACCATGAAACTTATGCAAATTAAGTTATATTCCTTGTGTATTATGTAGTGATTGTGAATTTTCTTTTACAATGGAGAAATGAAATTTGTACGTTCAATTAAAGGACTTTGGAATGTAACTGTTGTGAGTTTCCTTTAAGCTCACTATGAAATATGGAAATGAGGAATGAGGATAAGTGTAACATTGATGTTAGAGGGTTTAAGGATATTATGATAAAAAGGTAAAGTTGTAATCATTTTATAAATATGTCTTGATTCATGTTGTGTAATCCCTCGTAAATGTGAATGAACCTGTGCCAGTGCTTGTGATGGGTGTTGTGAAGAAACCAGTGCTTGTTTTGTGTTGCATGGAGGGATGTGAGTGAGCATCACCCATGGGATATCTGCTTGTTAGGGGTATGGGGATACCATATTCCCTATTCGTTGATACTTGTCAGTATGTGTGTTACCTTTCTGAGTTATAGCTTGCGGGGTATTTTGTGTTGGGGTAGTGTTATTACCCGTTCCTGGGGTAGCACGTAAGGTGTGTGTCAGGCAACACGAAGCGACCTTAGCTTCCACTACTCGAGTCTCTTGGGTAGCATGTGTAGTGTATGTCTGGCAGCACGAGGTGACATGAACCTCAACTATTTGAGAAATGGTGTAAGAGACACTATCCCCCGTTTCCCCCATGATGACTCAGTATGTGTAGGGGTGGTAGCAGCCACAAAGTTTCTTGGTTATTATGGTAGTGCGTCTGCATTATAGCGGCACGAAGCGATGTCAGCTTCCACGAACCAAGGAATGTACTCACTACTTCCCCTTTTGATGAACCCAAGTATGAGGTTCATGTGTGTTTATCCTTTATCCCCACAGTTGAGCATTGTATCAGTATCTGATGTGAGACTCTATTGGATAGATTGGGCAGTACATTGATGATTCATAGCTTCACTTGTATTCGTTGAGATCCAGCACGAGGCGGGAAGTGTATGCCCTGCTGTGATGTATTCCGTACTGCACATGTTCCGACATGATGCATGAGGTACGATGCCACGCCCACTGATGTTCCGACACAGTGATAGGTGATGATGTCGTGTTGCTGATGGTAGCGAGCCGAGCTCGAGGACACGATGCCACGTACATGAGTACGTGAAGGCGCAGTATATGTATGTTATGTATTCCTACTTGATGCAGAGCGATTGGGAGACGCTTGCATGCTTGTAGAGGGGCGCCCATGGATGCTCAGTCGTTGGACGTGGAAGTGCGTATGGGTTGACCCTAGCCATGTATACCTCTGGCTATAGTGATGACCCTGGAGGTATCACTTTTTGGAGTGTGTCCTATGCGTGTCATATCGGCAAGGAACATTACCATATGATATATTATCAGCATATGTTTTTTATTATTGTTTATGACATGTGGGACGCCACATGAAGGGCTATTGTGACAGCCAGATGATGTTCCCTTCTTCCTCGTTGGTGACTATTTATGGTCACACAGTGATGTGTTGTGCATTTTTCATGATGATTTTTGGTTGTTTGTGCGGACCAACAATTTGTTATCTTTGCTTGTGAAGGTTTAGCCACAATTGTTGGGAATTCTTGATGCTATGATTTATTGTTGCGGAAATTTATTTTATATTATTGTTGAATTTGGAGACTTATTTTACTTTCTTTTATGACTTTGGTGGCTAAACTATTTTTCTTGCTGTTATTCGAATGTTGGTCCTATGTAGTAATGTGATTCCCTCACCAAGGATACAGATGGTAGACTTGGTGAGTGTATGCGAGGAAGCAGACATAAGGGAACCCTTGAGTATGAGACATGTGAAGCTGTTATGCAGCTAGTATTCACTACCACCTAGGAGTGGTGATTATTCCTTGGAGGAATTGTTATATGCATCATTGGATTACAGATATCAGATTTTGAGACAGATGAGATCATGGTATATACCCGGAGGACTGGACTATGTCCGCTCCTGAGCCTTTTGTTGTAATGTGTACTCCCGGTGATGTGGATTACAGTGTGATTGTGTGGATTTGCATCTACTCATGGTTAGAGAGATGTCATATAAAATTAAGAAGTGGCATGAATAATTGTATTTTCAGTACCATGTGTGGTAATCATGATGTCATTGTGTTAATGAATCTTTGGTAATATTAAACTTTTCCTTGGTAAAAAGGGCATGATTGTGAGAATGCTAGAGCCTGCCAAAATATCTATGTGATTAATCTCACTAATGTTGTCATATGTCATTGTATGGTAGAAGTTTTTGTGGAAATTTTGATTGAAATTGTAGGAAATTTCTAAAAAACACATGAAAGATGCTAACAAGATATAGTCAAATTGTTATTGAATGTTAATATAAAGTTCAAGTGCATCATCTATTCTGGCATTAAAACTTGTTTAAGTTGTGTTCTTATGTACTTTCTTGTGGAAATTAGAAGAGCACTAGAAAATAATTTAATTAATTATTGTTACAAGATGGTTGCAACTAACCTTTGCGTGACAAACATGGTTATATTGTTGGGACGAGGAAAAAGCATAGTTGTCCCTAGAGGCTAACATGCAGGAAGTTAGGACTGTGGATCAAGCTGAGTTACTAGAGGGTGATAGCACAACCTTGCGACTTCCAGGAGTAAGTCGAGACCTAGGGGGGGAGGGTGTAGGACCCCTCCATTTTCCGCATCATGGTAAAAACACTCTGGTAAGAATTCTCATTGTCTTTTGCAATTTTCCTTAAATTTATATGTGGGCTTTACTCAGAATCATCATGGTACTTTATTTTTATGCAACAGACTAAGGAATTGAGACCCTTATAATGATTCTTCAATTATGTTTTCAGTACACTCTAGACTATATGTGTGTTTATTCTAGCAATGACATTAAGGTATTTTATCCTGATTATAATCACAAGACATTGCTATGACATTGAAATGATGAATTGGATTATTTAATTATGTATGATAGACACGTTGAAAATTATGTGATTAGTATGTGAGCTATATAGCTAGGGCAATTATGAATGTGTTCCTAATTCGAAAAGATAACATGTAGGAAAGCAAGATTTAGATTTATTGATGTTAGAATGCACATGCAGTTAAGAATTACTTTTGAATATGAGATTAAATATATATTTTCTTAGAAATGATTGTGCAATTTGGAATTGTTAGCTTAGGAGATGATGTTGCGTTATTGTGTCATGAATGGATGAATAGATAGAGGATATACTATTCAGAAGTTAATTGAATGTGACGTCGTTCTGCACATCTTGATTATGTTATTATCATTACCAGAGTTACTAATGCTTGTCTAATGAGTGCAGGTACTAACCATGGTTTTGGGGGAGTCAAGCCAACATCTGTTTGTGACACCAAGGTCGCGTCCCGATGGGATATAGGACCTTCTTGTGTTGTGATGTTCATTTCGTAATGTATGTAGGTTTGTGTGTATTTAGGGAGTAAGATGTTTTATGTAATTAAAATTGGTTAATAGATATTGTCAAGTGTGATTGTAATGTGTAGAGGTGTCAATCGACACATGTGCAATGTTTTATGTGTTGGCAATGATCCACATGGAAGGAATTCATGTCACCTTCCTAGCCTAGTATTAGGTGGCCCAACCTTCTTCATAAGCTTGGTAAGTGCACCCATGAGATGGTCCCAATTCTTGGACTTTGAATTTCGAAGTTCACCTTGTAGGGAGGTTTTAAGGGGTCAGATAGGCACCTAGGGAGATATTTTGCATGAATAGGGAAGGTCCATGGGTTATACCTATGGGTAAGGGACCCTTTTGACCATAGGACACCCTAGGAGCACCTTGGGAAGCCCTCCAAAAGTGACATGTTGTAAAGTGGCGAAAATCCTAAGTCACATAGGTACCCTTGAGTCAAAAGCTTACAATTCACTCTTTCCCACTCACCTTCTAGAGTTTTCATGGAAGACCTTGGATAGAACACCCAATAGGAACCTTCCAACTCTTCCATGGGCATGGGAGAGTGTGTAGAGGGTATTTTAGAGGGAGGTTTAGCTTTGGGCTCCCCAAGGACCCACTCTCCAACTTTGGAGACAACTAGGAGTTTGGAGAAAGTTAGAGCTTGGTTGAAGAAGAAGAGGACTCCACATTCATTATGCATTTTACTTGCAGCAAGGTTAGTGAATCCTTCTCTCCTATGCAATATGGTTTTAGAATGGAATGAATAAGAGGAGTGCTTATGCATCTTGTGGTAGTGTATGTAGTGTAGTGTTGTGGATTTCATGCTCTCTGGAGCTTGTGGATTCTTCATGTGTTTGTGTTTATTACTTGCACTTGAGTTTTGATTTTGGGTTGAGCAAGAACCCACTCACTTGTTGAAGGCTTGAGAATGAGCCTCTTATGGAAGCCATGTATGTGAAAGTTTCATTAAAGAGCCTCTCTTGTGTATATGTGAAGTTTATCTTTGTGGCTGTGTGTGTGTTGAGAGAATGCATATGTGAATGGATATGTAATGTTGTTTGTGTGTCTTCCCGTTGGCTTGAACTCCCCTTGCTCGGGGGTGGTCCATGTAATGGGCCTATGGAAGGGAGGAGAGTGCCATGGTTGTCTTGGGTTTCTTGTGTTTTGTTTTATTGCAGGATTTTGGAGCCATGAAGCCTTTTTGGTTGGAGATTAAACCTTGTGAAGATTTGAGATGTTATCTTTTTTTTTTATGTTGGAGTACTTTGTATTGTGTATGAAATCTTGAAAGGAGATCTTGTGTCATCCATGAGCTTGAGAACTTTGTGATGGAGATTCACTCTCCAAGTCTTGCATTAAAACAAGTGTTGATGAAATGCAATGTGAGAAAGTGCATGTAAATTTTGTTAAAAGATTCATTCATGTTATGGCAAAATCTTGTTCTTGTGAAAAAGAAAAGATTATTGAGCTTTCATTATATTTTAAATCTTGTATTTGAAGTAAATGAATTGAATTCCATAGTAAATAAATCTCTGTTTCATATCCTTGTATCCATGCAACATATTGTGCTCTTGACTTGTTATTTGAGTGAGAAAAATCTAAGTTAAGTATGCAATCAAAAATGAAATTTTAGATCTTTAGAATAATCTAAAAAGAAACTAAAAATCCACTTCTAAAATTAAACACTTTATCAAATTTAAATCAAGTTGATATATTAGCCTTATTGCAAAAAATGACATTCAAAATAAGTTGTTTGAGCATTTAGCTCTCTGGAATTTGTATGAAGGAGGAAAATATCCTCTTACCACAGAGAATATTCTCCTCCTCCTTTTAACAACAAAGGCTAATGAGGTTTATTATACTAACCTACATTTTAAATCAATTCTATAATGATTAAAATAAACCTTACAAAAAAAAAACTATAAAATTCCATCACCCACTTGTAGTGGACCCCACCAAGGCCTCTCCTAGGCGCAGGTGATGTACAAAGGGAAGGTTATATAATTAATTTTCTAGTCTCATCAACCCCTACGTTGGTCTTTGGCTAAGACAATATCATCTAATAAAAGAATTATACACTTTCCTTTCATTGGCCCTTATAACTTAGCAATAAGTGATGTCAGGACATATGAAATCTTGTGAAGGCTTCTTCCATGCGTACTTGGTTGGCTGGAAAGTCTGACATGTACCCATCCCTTGAAGGGCGCACCTCCCCTTGCTTTTGTCTTGGAGGAAACCAAAGACCTTCATTTATATGTTAGTTTGATATGTTATGGAGGGGAAGGTATTATATGATTCCTAATGCATATAAATCTGTTTCCTACTCCCAAAAGTGGCGCCACTTTTTGGTGGGCTTTTCAACCCTCTTAAAAAGTGCGCCCAATCATGTTAGCTGTCATGTTTCCTAGTACATGTGTCTAGGGGAGGAAGCTAGGCATAGGGTGAAGTGTGGACATGTGTAGAAGGGATAGGTTAGGAGGTAGGGAATGTTAGGAGATGGGTAGATTAGTGTTTAGTTAGGATGAATATTATTCTGCTTAGATAAATTTAAATTTTGTAAATAATTTGCATTAACAATAGGATATTGTTATGAGATTTATTTTGTATAATTTAGTTGTTAGTTTTTTTTAGTTGATTGGAGTATTACTTAATATATTGGGTATTACTAATTAAATATATGATAATTTAATAATTAATTAATATTTGATTTAATTGGTATCATTTAGTAATTATTTATTAATTAATATATTTATTTATTATTTAATTATTATTAATTATTGAATATAATATCCAATGATATTAGAAATTTGATAATTAATTTATAATCATATTAATGAACTAGTGCACTTGGACAAGTCTTGTATAAGTTCAATCATTATATAATAAGAGGTTATAACCCATCATATTATGGATCCGAATACCACATCCTTATTATTTTGATTAATAAGACGACATTAATTTGATCGTATGGAATTTGATAACCCATATTTATAAAGACATTATCTAAAGATTATCCTTGACAACGTTCTTTTAACCCTAGAAACTTTTGTGATTTCTTAAACAATGAAAAGTACGTAAATTCAAATAACGAAACCTCCTAGCTTGTAAACCCACTTGGCATATCGTGCTTAGTCTAAGTGTAACTCTAGATTGGACTTATTGTTGATATGTTAGACACAATTATGTAATCAGTGGATTATTAAGTAAAAGAGTTTTTGGTCAGAATGGGTAGGATTGGAAGATGGTAGGTTTTTCTCTTAGATCTGATAAGTTGAGTGTTTTAGTTAATCATAGTTCCGGTTCCCTAAGATGTAATTAATATAAGAGCTATTGATACAGCTTAACCCTTGAGTTATATAGATAGGATATCTTATATCATTGGTAAACCTTAGTCAGTATATGTCATCAAAGGTAATTCATGATTTGGATAAGAACCTTGTCTAGCTATTAATCAGATACAAAACATCACATTAACATATGATCCTATATTGCATCCTAGACATGACTTGATAGGGTGTCCTGTTTGTGAATAGTTTAATTCTAGTTAAGTCTTTTGTAAAGGGTCACTCCATTAAGACAAGCAGTGGTTATGTTATCCTGATAGAATTCTTGATTAGACCTCGTTGTCAATACCAATTGCTAATCGCGAATCGATCTTTCAGTCCCTATTGAACTTAGGGCAATCCCCTCCGTCTTAATTAAAGTTCCCTTTGTCTTGACTGTATTCTAGTGTCCTTGGAGACCATCTTGGATAACAAATTGTTTAATTGATGTCTTGAGATACGTTGCCAAAGGTTACCCCATTAATCAGCAACATTGAATTAGACTTAACTAATCATTTAAAAAAAAAATTGGTGTGTTTTTAGTGTGTTTTTGATGGGCATGACAGTACCCCAATCATCTATTTTTTCTTCCACAAAATCACTTACCTTATCTCCCCACTTCTCTTCCATTGTTGCCCTTTAAAACTCAAAATCTCCCCTAGCCATTAGTACATCTTTCTCATCCCAAGAGTCCAAATGGAATTTTTCCCTCCTACCATTCCCAATCTGCCATGATATATGGTTTGTGATCATTGATCTACAACTCACTAAGAAGTTTTATAGCACTGAACCGCATGATGAGTTCACCACTATCAAAATTCCATACTTGTTGCTCGACTCTAAATATTTATCTCTCAAGATTATAGCTCATTTTTGGCCTACATTATGAATCATTGACCATATCAGGCTACCTCCCATTGCTTCATTCAGAATCTTCCAACTTTGCAGCTCTGCCCCACGAACATCCTTTGGCTTACAAATTTGATCCCAAGCTAAAAATGAAGTCTTGTCTTGAGTTTATTTACCATTCCAAAAAAACCTTCTCATTCTTTGTTCAATCACTTGAACCACTTTTGATGGGATTTTAAGGCAATCCATAGAGAAGAGAGGCATTATTGATATCACCATTTTGAGCATAAGGATCCTCCTAGCCAACATTATCCATTTGCTTTTCCATCTGTCTATTTTGTTAATGCAATTGTCTATGAGGCCATTTCAAAGGAAATATTTACTTGGCCCACCAAATAAGGGAATATCCAGGAAATTTCCTAGAAAGGCAACCAACCTCACCCTAAAAAAATTTTAAATTTCACTTTGAACATTTGGATGAATATTAAAGAAGAATACCTCATACTTTTGCTAATTGATCTCCTTCTTAGACACAACATTATATTTATCTAAGACCTTCATAATTTGAGTCTCTCTTAATGTAGCCTCACCCATTAACAATGTATCATCTACAAATTATAGGTGAGAGATGGGGTCAACACCTCTCACAATAGAAACTCATTTTCACTGCCCCTCATGTTTGCATCTGGAAATCAACCTTCCAAGAACTTACACCATAATGTTGAACAAAAAGAGAGAAATCGAGTCTCCTTATCTCAACCCATAGGAATTTTAAAAGAAGCCTTGGGGACTTTCATTTACTAATACTGAGACCGTGGGATTACTGACCAATCCTTTGATCCAATTAATCCACTTCTCACAAACAACAAACTTCTCCAAAACTCTAAACAAAAAGATCCTATTAACTCTATTTTAAGCCTCTCTAATATCCAATTTGGCAAACATCTTGATGTAGGATCATATTGGGATCCAAGCAAACTTGCATCAACCAAAAAGATATTTAGATTCTTGTTGATCAGTCAAGTGTTTCGGGTTTCGATCGATTTTTACTTATTATTTTGAGTTGCATTTTCTACAGTGTGTTCATAGCTTTGTCTTGAGCCTTACCCTATGATCACACATCATTTAGATTCATCACATGAGAGTTATGGCAGCTTCTTTGCTAGGTTGTCTTGTTCTTCATTTTCCAATCAGTCTTTGTGTTCGTATGTCGATTTTCCAATCTATCGATTGGAATTTCCATTTGCGATCATTCTAGCGCATTTCTATGTTTGAGGCCAACTTTCTTATGTGATCACATCACTTATTTTATTCATTGGGGGTTGTTCCTAGGGATTTGGGAGCTGACCAATTTGTTGTATTACGATTTCTCTAATCTTGGGAAATGTGATCTTTTCTGGGCCGAACAATGATTGTAATGGCTATATAATCTTATAGACTTATTCTTAAGGGATATGTGATGTTCATAAGTATATTTGGTCATAGTTTTCCAAGGGTTTGTAAGGTATTTGAGATCATAATTAGGCATGTATGCTTGGCATGTGAGACTTCATGTTGCATATTAGTTGTAATTGATTTTCTGATAATAATTAAAGGTTAATCATTAATTTCTTTTCTATATTGGTTATTGTTTCCATTGTGTTTATGTTGGATACAAGGTTAGACTAATATCTTGTAGGTTTCTCCATCCTTGACTTCAACAAGTGGTATTAGAGGAAGGGTTTACAACCTAGGGTTCGCTTGTGGGGTGGCAGTTGAGAGGATCTAACCTATATCTCATAGGGTTTGTAGAAATGGCCAAGAGAAATGTTAGAGGTCAAGAAAGGAATGAAGATCCAGTAGTCTTAGACTTATTAAGACAAATTTCTTCCACATTAGATGCAGTAGAGACTGCTCGGAGGAGAGGGTAGTATATAGAAGATGCAAGCAATAAAGAAGGAGATGAGAAAAATTAGGAGCAAGTGGTGGAAGGAGAGAAAAATGAGGCACAACCAGAGTTGAATCATGAAGAGGATAGGTTCATTAGGGCCTTGAATAGTGTTAGTAGGAGACCTCATTTCAAACCACCTGATTATCATGACAACCTAGATATCAATGAATTGATAGATTGGATCATAGAGATGGAAAAATATTTTGAGCTTGAAGGAACTACTGAAGATAAGAAAGTGAAGAATGTCTGCACCAAGTTAAAAGAAAATGCATCCTTTTGGTGGGAACATCTGCATGCAGATCGACATAAGATGTAAGAAAAAGATCAAATCTTGGGATAGGATGGTGAAAAAGTTGAAGGCAAAGTTTCTAATTGAGGATTACCAACTCAGTTTGTTTAAGAAGTTGTAGAACTTGAAGCAAATATACCTAAGTGTTAAGAGTTATACTGAGGAGTTCTACAAGTTGAACATCAAATCTGGTCACATAGATGAAGAGGATGAAAAAGTTTCTCAATACCTTGATGGTTTGAAGATGTCCATACAAGAAATCTATTGTTGCATATTAGGAGTGTGGAAGAAGCTTAAAAATTGGCCTTGAAGGCTAAAGAGAAGTTGAACATGAGGCAAGAGCAGAGACAAAGAGGTATAGGTGGAAGGTTTCAGAGAGGAAGAGGTAGATATTCTATTGATCAGGGTAGAAGTGAATCAGAAGTTAAGGACAATGATCGATATAGGAGGAATGAAAGGATTTTATATCAAAGGGAAGGACAAGGTAGTGGTGAAAGGAGGAAGTTCAGTGGCACTTGTTTCAATTGTGGTGAAGTAAGGCACAAATCCTTTGATTGAAAGAAAGGTAACTCTGATAAGAAGGTATAAAGTAGTATAAGAACAACATTTTCTAATGAAGAGTCCACTAATTCAGTGCACAACAATCAAGCAGAGGAAGGTACAACCCTGATGGCTAGGAGAGTCCTATATCATAGAGAACAAGAGAATGAGGCACTATAGAGGAAGAATATGTTTAGAACCAGATGTAAGGTACAATACATGATGTTTAATATTGTCATAGACACTGGAAATGTTGATAATCTTTCTTCAGAGGATCTTGTTGACAAATTAAAGTTGCAACGGTTGAAGCATCCTAAACCCTATCAGATTGCATGGATACAACATGAACACAAGGTACTAGTAAGTGAACAATGCCTAGTTAAATTCAAGACTGGAAAGTGTTATGATGAGTTTTTGTGTGATATTATGCCTATGGATGTATGTCATATCTTGTTGGGTAAGCCACGACAGTATGATAGGCAAGCTATGCATAATGGTATAAGGAATGTTTACACTATTGTTGCTAATGGGAGGAAACAAATTTTGTTACCTTTAGAGGAACCACTTAAGAGTGAAGTATGTACCAGTGCAAGAATTTGTCTAGTGGATGACAAGACATTTTTGGATGGAATGAAGCATAATAATGTGTGTTTTGCATTAATACCTAAGGATTCTAAGGAAAAAGTTTTGGTAGAACAACATCTTGAGGAAATAACTAGATTTTTGAATGAGTATGTTGACATCATATCTAATAATGTGCCTTATGGGTTCCCACCAATGAGAAGTATTAGTCATTGTATGTATTTGATACCAAGGGCTAGTCTGCCTAAAAAATAGCTTATAGGATGACACCAATAGAGAATGAAGAACTCAATAGGCAAGTGCAAGATTTGTTACAAAGAGGATTGACTAGAGAAAGTTTGAGTCCATGTGTAGTGCCTGTAGTTTTAGCCCCTAAGAAAGATGGATAGTGGAGGATGTGTACCGATTCAAGAGCTATCAACCAGATTACTATTAAGTACCAGTTTCCTTTGCCAAGGATAGATGATTTGATAGATTATTTGAGTGGAGACAAGTATTTAAGTAAGATATATTTGAAGAGTTGATATCATCATATTAGAATAAGAGAATGTGATGAGTGGAAAAATACATTTAAGACAAATGAAGGTTTGTCTGAGTGGTTGGTAATGCCTTTTGGATTGTCTAATACACCTAGTACTTTCATGAGATTAATGAATGAAGTCTTGAAGGAAATCTTGGGTGAGTATATCATCATGTATTTGGATGATAGTTTTATTTTCAATAAAAGCAAAGAGGAACATTTTTTGCATGTTAGACAAGTATCACAGAGTGTTGAGGGAAGAGAAGTTGTTGATTAACATCAAGAAGTGTACTTTCATGAAAGAGGAATTGGTGTACTTAGGATTTGTGATATATGATCAAGGATTGAAGATGGACCCAAATAAAGTGAAAGCCATTATTGAGTGGCATATATTGATGATAGTTGGAGAGGTAAGATCATTCCATGGGTTAGCTAGTTTCTATGAAAAGTTCATTAGGAACTTTAGTTCAATCTGTGGACCGATGAGTGAAACCATGAGAGGAGATAGGAAGGAGTTCAAATGGACACATGGAGCATAAATGATCTTTGAATTTTTTAAGAAGAAGGTGAAATAACAACCAGTATTAGTTTTACCTAATTTTAGTAAGGTATTCCAAGTGGACTATGATGCTAGTGGAAATGCAATTGGAGCAGTCTTGACTCAAGAAGGGAGACACGTTGCTTACTTCAATGAGAATTTGAATGATGCTAAAATAAGGTATTCAATGTATGATCAAGAGTTTTATGATACAATTTAATCTTTGAAAAAATGGAGGCATTATTTGTTACCTAGGGAGTTTGTACTATATACTGATCATCAAGCATTGAAGAATTGAGCAAGCAAGGTAATTTGAATCAAAGGCATATGAAATGGGTTGAGTTCATGCAAAGCTATACATTTGTGTTTAAAAATAAGAGTGGTTTGGAAAATAAAGTTGCTAATGATTTGATGAGGAGAAGGACTTTGTTTGCTGAAATGAAGATTGCAGTGTTGGGGTTTGATGAATCGAAGAAATTGTATGAGGAAGATGGAGATTTTAGTGAACCTTGGAAGGCTTGTAAAGAACCTATTGTTGTTGATAAAAGTAAGTGGTTGGATTTTTATATATATAATGGAATGTTATTCAAGGGTAGTTAGTTATGTATACCTAGAAGTTTCAAGAGGGATAATCTAATTAAGGAGAAACATAGTGGAGGTTTAGCATGACATTTTGTTATTGATAAGACAATAGCCTTGATAAGTGATAATTACTTTTGGCAATAAATATTGAGGGATGTGAGGAGTTTTATTTAGAGTTGTAAGGTATGTCAAGTTGCCAAAGGTAGTAGTTAGAATATGGGTTTGTATACACCTTTGATAGTACTAGTTAGACCTTGGGAGGAGATTAGTATGGATTTTTTTCTTGGTTTGTCGAAGAAACAAAGAGGGCACAATTCTATCTTTGTGGTTATAGAAATATTTTCTAAGATGGCACATTTTATTCCTTATAGGAAGACAACTGATGCAATGTATGTAGCCGATTTGTTTTTCAAGGAGATTGTGAGGTTACATGGATTACCTAAGAGCATTGTTCTAGATAGGGATAGTAGGTTTGTTGGATATTTATGGAGGACGCTTTGAAAGAAGATAAAAAATAATTTGAAGTTTAGTTCTACTTTTCATCCACAAACTGATGGACAAATAGAGGTTGTGAACATGAGTTTAGGGAGCTTGTTGAGGTGTTTAGTTGGAGATAATCCTGAAAGTTGGGATTTAGTTTTACTTTAAACAAAGTTTTCTTATAATAATTTAGTAAATAGGAGCACAGGGAAGACACCATTTGAAGTGGTTACTGGGTTTAATCCTAGAGTAGCTGAACTAGGGGATATCAGTCATGAAGTTAGGAAGAGTTCGAAAGGAGAGGAGTTTTCTAAGACTATGAAGTAATTGCATGGAGTGAGACATAATTTGGAGGAAATAAACCAAGGTTATAAGAGGAGAGCTAATATGAAGAGGAGACATAAGGAATTTCAAGTGAGAGATGAAGTTATGGTGTATTTGCAGAAGGGTAGATTTCTTGTTGGTACTTATAACAAGTTGAGGATGAAGAAGCTTGGTCCTTGTAAGAGATTTACGATGATTGATTCAAGGAATGCTTATCAAGTTGAATTACCAAATGACATGGATATATCAATAGTATTCAATATTGCTGACTTATATGAGTATGATGAATCAGATGGCGGTAGCATTGACGAGTCAAATATTGGACAAGATTATCCTAAGAAGAAAAAGGATAAAATGGAGTAGATTTTGGATAGCAGAGTTGGTAGGAGTACAAGAGGTAAGTAGTATATGGAATATATTTTGAAGTGGAAGGGTATACTAGTTGAAGATTCATCATGGATTTCTCAAGCTAAGGTTGACCACTTTAGTTTTCCTTTGGCCCTAGCAAAGTGAGGGACTCACTTTTCAAGTACCCCGGGTGTTTGATGCAAGAGCATCTTAGGATATAAGAAATCTTGTATCAATCAAAAAGATATTTAGTTTTCTATTGATCAGTCAAGTATTTTGAGTTGCGGTTGATCTATACTTGTTGTTTTGAGTTGCAGTTTGTACAGTGTGTTCATGGATTTGTCTTGAATCTTATCCTATGATTGCACCTCATTTGGATTCATCACATAGGAGTTATGGAAGATTATTTTTGAGGCTATCCTATTCTTCATTTGTTGGTTAGTCTTTGTGTTCACCAATCAATTTTTTGATCTACCGATTAGACTTTTTGGTTGTGATCATGCCAACGTATTTCTATGTTTGAGGCCGACTTTCTTATGTGATCGCATATCTTATTTTATTCATTGGAGGTTGTTCCTAGGGATTTGGGAGCCAACCTATTTGTTGTATTATATTTTTCTCTATTCTTGGGAAATGTGATTTTGTCTGGGTCGACCGATGATTGTAATGGCTATATAAGCTTATGGACTTATTCCTAAGGGATAGGTGATATTCATAAGATAATTTGGCCATAGTTTGGCTAGGGTTTGTAAGGGATTTCATACCATAATCAAGAATGTATGCTTGGCATGTAAGACTGCATGTCATTTGTAATTGATTTTCTGATAATAATTGAAGGTTGATCATTTATTTATTTTCTATCTTGGTTATTGTTTCCTTTGTGTTTGTGTTGACTGCAAGGTTGGAATAATCTCTTGTAGGTTTCTCCATCCTTAACTACATCACATCTTTCTTTGTTTACCCACCCTGATTGAATGTATGGACTTGTGTTCTATAATAATCCCCTATACTATTGATCTGTTTGGAGTAAATCCACTCTATTCTTCTGAGATTATAGATCCTAGGGTATTCTTAAGCCTATTAGTTGCCACTTTAGAAATAATTTTGTAGATGATATTATTCTTGCTACCTAGACTCCTCTACCACCTCCCATATCTTCGTCTTGATCACTTCCACAAATTTCTAATAAAAGAAAGCTAGGAAAATGTTTTATCCTGATGCCTTTTCACCTTCTAAAGCAATAATTGCTTCCTTGAATTTATTCATGCTCATTGGTTCCATTAGAGTTATGTTGTCTGCCTCTGAGATTAGCTTTGGTATTACTCTAAGAACCTTGTCATAATATATCATTGAGGATGAAGCATCACTTGACCACAAAGATGAGAACAAGGATGCAACCTCATTATTTATGTCTTCCTTTTCAGCCAAATATTGGCCATTAAAATTAAGTATTGAAGATATTTTGTTTATTGACCTTCTTGTGTTGATTGAACAATGAAAATATTTCATGTTGTGATTGCCCTCTTTCGACTAGGTCTCCCTTGACTTCTACGTCCAATATATATCCTCTCTTTTCAAAATCTCTACATTTTTTTCTTGGAGATACCTCTCATTTTGGAAGGTGATTGTGTCCATGCCATTTTTAATAAAGTTTTTTCTTAATGCTTCCAACTGCACTTCCAAGACCCCTTTTTCTTGAAAGATATCCTTGAGGTTTTGCCTATTCCAAACCTTAAGATTACATTTGATACATTGTAATTTATTCAAAAAAGAAATCCTTTGTTTCCTTTTTATCGAGGCACATTATTCCACCAATTGGCAGTTAGATGCATAAAACCTTATTCCCTTAGCCACATTTTCTCAACCTTCAAGGGGCATCTAATGGGTATTACATCTCTCTACATAATAATTTCTATAGGGAAGTGGTCAGAGCCAAAAATAGGAAAAAATAAGGACTCAAAAACCATAGGCAAGGAGTCCCAAGCCCTGACTAAGAAAAAGTGGTCTAGTTTTTCTGTTATTCCTAGAAAACATTGTCTGCTTTTGATCCATGTGAAAACCCATTCTGAGATTTGAATTTGTCTACTATATTAGTTGGAACATACACATTAATTAAATTTATAAACTACTCCAAGTGAAACAAATCAAATATTACCATTTTTCATGAGGACCCATGTCTCATTGAAGATGCCAGAATAGTCTTTGAATTTCATAGAATATCCAAGCCTTCAAAATTACTAGTTGAGATTACAAAGGACCCATTCCATATATGACCTCCATTAAGAAACACCCCACCTTCCTCCTACTTCAACTTAGTTTCTTACAAATAGAACACATGTAGTTTTTCCCGATCAAGGCATCTCTTGATCAGGTGACATTTGTCAAGGGCATTGCAACCCCTAACATTCCATGTCAAGATATTCATGGTTGTCTGAGAGAGAGAGAGAGAGAAAAAATATCTCCTGGATCTCAATTTACTCGAATTCTTCATATTTCCTACCATTTCTAGCAACTCTTGAGTATATTTTTGACCTCTAGACTTCCTTAATCTAATGTCGGTCTTCTTGGTTTTAGATATTGTATAAATAATTGTGCACTTCTCCAAGATACCCTTACCATCATCCATACCCAATAAATCATCTTCCCTTGTGGAAGAAATATGGTCTTCCTCATCCATACTATCATGTCATAAAGTATATTTATCCTCCCTGATTGGAGATATCTGGATGTCTTTAAAGAGCTCTATAAGTTGTCTCAATTCCTCTTTTGCTCTTTTATTCTCTCCTAAGGATGTGACCTCTTCCTTTATCTTATCCATTAATGAACATTTATCTCCTCCTATGCTATCTATGCTCTTATTCTTTGGACTACCCCTTCCTTGACCTTGAGGAGACCCCTTGGTAACTAACTGAGGCTCACCCATCACTAGGATTCCCATTTGATCACTCATCTATGTAATAATTTCCCCATTTTTTGATTCCACAATCATACCTAGCTCATCTTGCTTTCCTGATTGTTGTATTTGTTTCTCTATTCGAGAATGCTTGCTTTGGCTTTCCCCTACCATCATGTGTTGATTAGGTTCATGTCCTTCTATCTCTGAAATATCTCGTTCCCTCTCTTAGGAGATACTAGCAATACCCACCACTCCATTATGGTCCTTTGAAAAAACTAAGAGTTTATCTTCTAGTTTCTTATGCTCTAGGCCTTTACCTTTCTGATCCACTATACACTCCATCTTGTGTCCCCGCTATTTACATTTTTTTTCATTGCTCTATGACTTTCTCTACTTCTATTTCCTTCCACCACACCCCTTTGTTTGACCAAATATCTACTACATGCATTAATGGAGGGTACAATTTCCATGTTATACATATCCTCACATACATGCTAAAATATTTCTTCTCTATGGCCTTGTCTAACTTTAAAACAATTCTCTATTTATTACCTATCATTCTTTGAGTTTCCTCATTCCATTACTTATGCAAAAGATTGTAAAGCGGCAACAAAATTGGGACTTCCTTCATAGCTACTTGTTTTGGGTTAAAGTTTTGCATCCAACCTTTGATGAAAAACCCTATTCCTCCTATCATAAAAGGTCCATTATAAAGAACCTACTACTTTTCCTTTGTATTGCCCATTACCACTAAAAATAATCCATTAGGGAGAGTTTTAAGGACATAGTGTTTGCCCCATATTTCATCACATCATTTATGAATATGGGGGAATATGTAATCCTCCCCTCCATTTCATGAATAAATCACTTTCTCTATAAATGTTAACAATAATTTTTCATTCTTCTATTTCTACTCACAGCGAGATCACTCTATTATCAATTGTTGTTGGATTTTCCTTGGGAACTTGGTTGGGGATGAACAAGTTTTGGGTCCTCCATTATTTTCCCTCAAACCCCACTTGTTCTGTACAAACCCATTATCTTTTTCTCTACCTATAGTGTTCCCCTGGATTCATTCAATGTTTTCCCTTTGTAGAGCCACCCATTCTCTCCCTGTGGGACACCACACCTAGAGAGAGTTTCTTCCATTCCTTTGTCCATACTAGTTTACCCCTTTATGAAACTCTTGCCTTCCACAAAACCCTCGATGGTCTCCTCTATCTGCCATCATTTTTAATTCTATCATTATGTTGACCAAATGAGAGCACTCACATATCTCTGATATCATAGGTGCCTCTTTTCAACACTTAGTTGAAGGTTTGCATAGAGTTATAATGATATTTTAAATATTATTTTCACTACTTTATTTTGCTATTATTCTCATGAATGTGACATCTTAGTGATTTTGTCAAAAATATTGTCTCAAGTTAACTCTTCATTTGTATGATAAAATTTTTTATTTTTATTTGTAGATTTAGAGTATTTATAAAGAGCTATACATTTCAAATTATTTAACCCCAATGTGTTGTGGATCGTTGTTCTTTGTTTTAAGTTTAATGGTTTGTTTTTTGTGTTATCTTATTATCACTTAATAAGATTTGTTGATAGGTTTGTTTCAAGTTCGCTCCTTATTTATGTATAAAATATAGTTATCTTTCATATAATGTGTTTCTCTCTTAACTATGTAATTTAAAGGTTTAGGTAGAAAAAAAGTGCCTTCTCTTCTAGAATCAACTTATCAATAAAGGTTTCAAATCTTCAACCCTCAATATTACTATCTCTAGCCTTCTCACTACTAACTTATTGATAAGAAAATATTGTGGTTATTTGGTAGAATGTCGTTATTAGTAATACTAGCTTAAGAACCTCAAAGACAAGATATTCATAGTGACTAAAAGGTGAACAAGGATATCTACATTCACTTGGTTGAATATTTTTTTCCTCATTGATAAAAGATGAGTGATAAAACTGTAAGAATTTGCCTAAGACAAAGAATGAAAATGCCAAGATCTAGAAGCTCAAGAGATAGCACAAAAGAGATAAATATGATATGATCAATGATCAAATAATCAAATAGAATGTAGGAATGCCTGAATATATAGGCAGTGTGATAAGACTACATGATAAGGAGATGATAAGCTATCAACCACACTAAATGGAATAACATGTCCACCAAAGGTGGATCATCCTCCATTGTACATCAAAGTATGTGAAACATGTGCAACAATGAGAGCATGATAATGTGATAAGAGAACTAAAGGTGGATCTCACACACAAAGAGGTATGCGATGAAAAATATCACCAACTAAAGTGGAAATTCTCCTAACCATGTGCTAAAATGAAATGAAAACTCCTAGGTGTCACAATGACAACTAATATGAAAATGAATTATCCTAAGTAAACTTAAGTAAAGTGTAATTAGTAAATACTTAATTACACCAACACCCCCCCTTAAGTGAAACTTAGGAGAATGTGCTTAAGCTCACAATGCAAGATGGGTCCCAGCTACTAGGCCATGTTAGGTACCCATGTACAATCTGCAAGAGCAATGTAATGCAATCTCTCATAAAGCAGAGAAAGAGGGAAAACCACATGGGAAAAACCCTTCCCCCAAAAGAGAGATGAATACAATAATAGAATATGAGAGAGAAGACCTCATGTGATGAAAATACTACCCCCCCCCCCCCCCCCCCCCATAAGAGAGAAGAAGAGGAAGAGAGACCAAGTAGCCCCCCCTCAATGTAGAATGAACACCAATGGTAGATACTCTAGGCCTGATGTAGAAAATGCTCCATGAGTGTAGAACAACATTCCTCTCCTTAGGATGAAACAAGAACAAAGGTGTATATATGAAGTCTCCTCCCCAATATATAGGAAGAAACCTCAAAATATATGGAATCTCTGAAACTTGCACAAGTGTCCCCATGTCAATGCTAAAAGGTGCCTCCTCCAATCATGTGTAATAAGCCACTTCGTTGAAAAAGACAAATCAAGATCAACTAAGGATGAATGAAAAACATGTTCCAAAGAGCCAAGTGTGTCCTCTGAAGATAAAGTGACCTCCTCCAACTATTGTATCAAAGTATCCACAATCATGTCACCCTCGAAAGAATGATCAATTAGAGAATGAAGATTAGGGTCAGCATGCTCCCTCACAACAACTGAAGAAGGATCATCTTCACCAAAGAGAAGATGAATATCATCAATGGTGTCTCCCAAATCTGAAATGTAGGACTCCACAAATAAACCTGCAATGTCTATCAAGTAGTCATCCCATGGAACCAAGTCTGGAAGACAATGAATATCCTATTGCACTAAATCACCTGAACCCATGGTTGAATGAATGAAAGCATCATCAAAGGCAAGAGTAGAAGTAGTCTCAATAGGAGGAGATGAAATGGAAGGCTCAAGAACTTGATCATGATTGATAATACCCAAGTTCAAGTAGCCAAAACTCTTCGCAAAATCTAAATCATCATTGTAAGTGTGATCATATGCTAAAGAATCATTGTCATCAAGAGGAACACAATTTGCAAAGGAGTACAACTGAGAAGAGTGATCCACCATCCTAGTAGCAATAACTGCTCCACTCTCCAAGTCCTTAATGAAAACTAAATCAGGTGTAAATTCCACAGTCTTCTTTCTAGCACCATTTATGATTTGATAGATAGAAAGAAGGTTATTGGTCAAGTGTGGAATACACAACACATCATTGAAGTGTCCCTCCCTAACATCAATACTTCCTTTCCCAATCACATTTATATAAGTATGATTGCCCATCAAAATAGGTAGACCTTTACAAGGCTCGAATGATGAAAACATAGACTGTGAAAAAGCATATGATGAGAAGCCCCTGAATCTAGAAGTCATCTATCTGAATCGGGACATGAAGAAGCATATAAAGCCTTTCCTTTTTGTGTGACAAATGCATGACCCTTTCCTTTATCTTTTTCTAATTTTGTGAAGAAGAAGTTGAGGTAGACATCCTAAAAGGCAAATTGATCTTATTCTTTACAAGAAGATTCTTCAATTCATCAATGTCCTTATAAAAAAATTGTTCTTCATGTCCATCCTTTTTGCAATATGCACAAAAGCGCTTCTCCTTCTTTGAAAATTCACCCTTTTGAGGTGATGTAGAAGTGTCATGTTGAGTGGAAGTTAATTTTGTACTTTCTTTTTGAGACTTAGACTTCCAATTCTTCTTCTTCTTTCGACTTTGATTGCCTTGACTCTCATCATTAGCCACCAATACCTTGGAAGTTGAAGACTTGAGAATCCCCATACTCATTAATTTGGTTTTCTCCAGCATCAACATTTGTCCAAATGCCTCAAATGAGGGTGTAATAAAAGTATTTCCCATGGTCATCTTGTGAGTATTGTAGCATGACACAAAGGCTGTATAATTTGAAGAAATATTTCCCATCATATGATGAATCAATTGTGAATCCTTGATGGTGATTCCACAATCCTTGAGTTGTGCTCTCAACTCATTGGCTTTGTTGATGAAATCTTGAATTGTGGCAAAGTTCTTAGGATCCAATTTGAGAAGTTGTGCTTGAATTGTGAATCCCTTATCCTCATCCACTTTACAATACAAATCTTCAAGTTTATCCCAAGCATCCTTGGCATTGCCCAAGGAAGAAATGTGAAACAAGAGGTCTTGAGTAACACATGGTCTTATGATTCCAAAAGATTGAGAATCTCTAACTCTCCATAAGGACCCATAATGAAAAACTGAAAGATAACAAGAAAGAAAGAGACACAATTACACAAGACACCCCCCCCCCCCAAATCACTCAATCAAAGAACCCCCCCAAAATAGATGATTTGGGCACTTTATTTATAGTACGAGTATAATTACCACTTATCAAATGGACCAAAGTGGACTTTTGATTTTGATGATTACAATATAAAATATGAAGCTATAGCGGACTCAAGAAGATAAGACACAAGATCTCTCAAAGATCTAATCAATTACAAGTGCCAAAATAGACTATATTCTAAAAGTACTATGTCCACTCAAAATTACTCCAAACTGATACCAAATCTGGAAAGTAGACAAAAAATCATGCACTTTCAAAAAAATTACACATGAAAATGTGTTTGTATGAGTTTAAATGAAGCCTCTGAAGTTGTAAAAAGAGGGATCAAATAGGTATTATCACCAAAAATACTGCAATTTTTGCAAAATCTATTCACCAAAATCAAAAAATAGATGGACCCTGAAAAGTTCAGGAAATTCTACCAAAAAAAACAAAAAATTGCACTCAATTTGGAGTCTGAATGACCAAGTTATGGCCTCCCAAAGTTAGACTGCCAAATTAAAACTGCATATGGTGAGGGTTGTAAAATTTTGAAACCCGATGATATTAGCAATTCACTTTCTTAAATTTGATGATCAAATGGTCATCATGACAGTGCAAATACACCCATAATTGACGGTCAAATGATCATCAATTTAACGTCGTGAAATGGTGACGTGATCCAAAGCTAAATTTGATGGCTTGGTGGTCATCAAAGTAAAACAAAAATGTTCACTTTGACGGTTGGATGACTATCAAATTTAACATAGTAAAATAGGTGAAAAATGAATTTTTTTTTTTAAAAATACCCTTTTTCTCCACATGCCACGTGGCGGTTTGCTATTGGTTTGAGTAGTGTTGATGTGTCCTCTATGGGGTCCACGTGGCAAGAGGAGGTGGAGCTGACTGGGCACGCAGGTGTGAAGGTGGCGCAAAGTTGGTGTAGAGGTGGTGGGGATGTGGGACTATTTAGTCCCCACATTCATGTGGAAGTGGGAGCTCATAGTTTTTTAAAACTCTCAGTGGTCACCATTAAGGTAAACTGCTCGAGCCCCGGTGTGGGGACACCGATCTCCTATCACACTGAGTGTTGGCTTCTACGTAGCTCAATTTGGATTGAGCTTAGGTCAAGTGATCTTCTTGGCTCACAAAGTGCGGGTTGTAGTGCATCTCGATAATTGGGTTGTAGTGCGGCTTGATGACTTGGTCATAGTGCGGGGACAAACTCTAGGTCGGGTATGTTCCTACTCGAGTTGCGATCAGTTCGGGCTGAGTGATCTCCTAATTTTTTTTTAAATCTACCCACTTATTAATCCTACATTGGTGGGATGGAGAAATGAGTTGCACTTTATATGATAAACTTCTGCACTTTTAAAGCAAAGAAGCCCTCAAGCTTATTGTGAACTGGCTCAGACTGTGTACTGGCTTGTTAGGGGTTGATATCTCTGTCACTAACTTCTGCATAATTGTATTTATCTGACATCTTTGATGCACCTGCAGATCTTGATTTGATCAAAAAATAGGGGTGGGGACCCCCAACACAACCCTAATAATTTTGCTAGAAATTATAGACTAAAACCAAATCTAAAATTAACTCAAAAAATAAAATAAATTTTTTTGATAATTTGTACCATACCACAGATCAGATTGCCAAGTCCGATTTGCAATTTTTTTGTCTCAGATTTGACTTTTGCCTAATATAGGCAAATTTATATTCAAAATTTATGGAAATGTCCACCCAGATGCAATGGTGATGGTAGATCTTTCTCTAGATGCTCCCAAAATACTACTGATTTCCCAGATCTAAATTGTGGCCCTCCAAAAGTTAAAGCAACAATGGCTCTCTAACGGCTGTGCAATGAAATCTTCTATGGCTCGGATACAATGTAAGAATTTGCCTAAGGCAAAGAATTAAAATGCCAAGATCTAGAAGCTCAAGAGATAACACAAGAGAGACAAATATGATATGATCAATGATCAAATAATCAAATAGAATGTATTGATAAAATTATGTATACAATGTAAGAATGCCCGAATATATAGGCAATGTGATAAGACTGCATGATAAGGAGATGATAAGCTATCAACCACACTAGGTGGAATCACATGTCTACCAAAGGTGGATCATCCCTCCATTATACATCAAAGTATGTGCAACAATGAGAGGATGATAATGTGATAAGAGCACTAAAGGTGGATCTCACACACAAAGAGGTATGAGATGACAACTATCACCAACTAAAGTGAAAATTCTCCTAACCATGTGCTAAAATGAAATGCAAACTCCTAGGTGTCACAATGACAAATAATATGCAAATGCATTATCCTAAGTAAAAAATAAGTAAAGTGTAATTAGTAAATACTTAATTACACCAACAAAAACATTTTTTATGTTAATCTAATGCTTGATTTTAAGATGTAATATATCAAAATTTAACGAGTATAAAAACCACCATTTCAAGAGAATATTGGCATGATGGAATTTTGAGTCAAATTAGATAGAAACCCAACATTAACCAATACTCAAATATAGTAGTTTTCCCATGTTACCATTTTTGTAGTGAGATAAAGTGTCATCCTCATGTTATTCCTTGCGCTAGAAATAAATGTCAACTCACAATCCATATTCTCCCTTACATGGATTAAAGCACTAGTTGTAACATATTAGTTTTCATAGAATTTGTTAAAACATTTACGATAAACTTTAACCTATAGTCAATATTCTCATATAAAAACTCACAAAATTTGGTCTTAATATCATGAATCCAAGTGGATCTAGAATATAATTTTATTTTAGCAACAATTAGGAGATTGATTATCATTTTGTTCATTTTTATATTGATATATTTTGTTGTTCTTAATTGTTTGGAGATTAAAATAGCAAGTGAGATTCAAATAGTAACTTTGGATCACTAAAATATCCTTCTCTTTTGGAGGTTCTATTATCATAATCTAAAAATCTTGTCACGTCCTTTTTATGGCTAGTGAGCAAAAGAAACCCACATGGTGTCCTTGGCCTTTCTATTTTTTTTCTAAAGTTTTTAATTCCTTGTGTGAGCATAGAGTTTCAAACATTTTATAAATCAAATTTTTGAGCTTTTAATCTATATTCTTTGCAGATTGAATTAGATGTTGTAATTTTCCTCATTATGAGGAACAAATGAACATATATGCTACAATTCTATTGAATATTTTTTCCAAAAGCTTGTTATCAAAATGAACATTGTCTACAAAATATAGAAATGAACATAGTCTAAAAAATATAGAAGTGTAGACTAGTTGTATAAAGTGCTTGATTTTGTACCTCCATTCAAATAGACTCAACTATATTCTTGGACCATTATCATAATCACTAAATAATAAAATATTTTTAAAGATTCATAAATACATTTTTATTAGGCATTATTATCATTTTTCTATATTTTGTACTAATTTTATGTGCAACTAGTTCTTTTAACTAAGTTTTGCAAGGATTTTCTTGTTGAATTTTTTTTATGAATATGCCTTTCCATTATATATATAATTAAAAACACACTATTCAAAAACAAAAAGGTTTGGGATATAGAATCACTCCATAAGATTCAAATGAGCTGAGCTCAAAAAGCTTAACATAAATATGGGCCAAGCTCATAAACACATGTCACATCCAACCGTGAAGACTACTTGGAGGAAGTGGGCCAACTAGACTCTCTGCAAGCATGTGGCATGTTAATGATTGTAGCTTCAATCAGATGATTCCAATCGATGAAATCAAATATTTGAGTGCCCTATCAACCTTAAACATTTGATATCTATCCTCCTCTATTATCATGAAACATATATATTATACATATATATACATACATATATATATATATATATATATATATATATATATATATATATATATATATATATATATACACACACACACACACACACACACATATGTATATATATGTATATATGTATATATGTGGTATATATATATATATATATATATATATATATATATATATATATATATATATATATATATATATATATATATATATATATATATATATATATATATATATATATATATATATATATATATATATATGTGTGTATATATATGTATATATATATATATATATATGTATATATATATGTATATATATATGTATATATATATATATATGTATATATATATATATATGTATATATATACACATATAATG